>UNSF01000157.1:0-63178 GCA_900538255.1 Ulva mutabilis
TCAAGTCGTTGAGGAACGATACAGACGGCGCCTCTGGCACCTGTTTCCGGAGACTACGCAACACTGTGTGAAACGCGAAAAGCAGTGGGCTAGAGGGTCGCCCTGCCGCACTCCCGTCTGCGACTCAATCACGGTCCCCGCGGCAGCACTATCACATGCACTTAGAGACACCCCCCGAACCCCCACTGTACCAGCGGCAGCAGCTCCGGGACATGCTCTTTTGTGGCCTGGAACACTGCATTACGGTCAACCTCATTCTGTAACGTATCCCCCCACCTCATTGACCGTCGAGTGACCGTCCCACAGACCGTCGAGTGACCTGAGTCCTTGCTGTACGGCTTCATGCGCACTCAGACGCGCTGTGCCGTGCCTTCTGCTGTGCCTCGGACGCTGTGCATCTGGCTATGCTGCTTCACAGACCCTCGAGTGACCTGTGGCCTTGCGGCACGGCTTCATGCGCACTCAGACGCGCACAGCTGTGCCTTCTGCTGTACCTTGGACGCTGCGCATCTGGCCGTGCTGCTCCACAGACCCTCGAGTGACCTGCGGCCTTGCGGTACGGCTTCATGTGCACTCAGATGCACCCTGCTGTGCCTTGGACGCTGTGCATCTGGCCATGCTGCTCCACAGACCGTCGAGTGACCTGCGTCCTTGCTGCACGGCTTCATGCGTACTCAGACGTGCCCTGCCAAGCCTTCTGCTGTGCCTCGGACGCTGTGCATCTGGCCATGCTGCTCCACAGACCCTAGAGTGACCTGCGTCCTTGCTGCACGGCTTTATGCGCATTCAGACGCGCCCTGCCAAGCCTTCTGCTGTGCCTCGGACGCTGTGCATCTGGCCATGCTGCTCCACAGACCCTAGAGTGACCTGCGTCCTTGCTGCACGGCTTCATGCGCACTCAGACGCGCACAGCTGTGCCTTCTGCTGTGCCTTGGACGCTGCGCATCTGGCCATGCTGCTCCACAGACCTTTGAGTGACCTGCATTCTTGCTGCACCGCTTCATGCGCATTCAAACGCACCCTGCCGTGCCCTTTGCTGTGCCTCGGATGCTGTGCATCTGGCCATGCTGCTCCACAGACCCTAGCGTGGCCTGCGTCCTTGCGGCACGGCTTTCTGCGCATTCAGACACGCAAGGACGTGCCATGGACGATCTGCATCAGGCCATGCTGCACCACTACCTCTTGAGTGACCTCCGACCTTGCGGCACGGCTTCATGCGCACTCAGACGCGCACAGCTGTGCCTTCTGCTGTGCCTCGGACGCTGTGCATCTGGCTATGCTGCTCCACAGACCCTCGAGTGACCTGCGGCCTTGCGGTACGGCTTCATGTGCACTCAGATGCACCCTGCTGTGCCTTGGACGCTGTGCATCTGGCCATGCTGCTCCACAGACCGTCGAGTGACCTGCGTCCTTGCTGCACGGCTTCATGCGTACTCAGACGTGCCCTGCCAAGCCTTCTGCTGTGCCTCGGACGCTGTGCATCTGGCCATGCTGCTCCACAGACCCTAGAGTGACCTGCGTCCTTGCTGCACGGCTTCATGCGCACTCAGACGCGCCCTGCCAAGCCTTCTGCTGTGCCTCGGACGCTGTGCATCTGGCCATGCTGCTCCACAGACCCTAGAGTGACCTGCGTCCTTGCTGCACGGCTTCATGCGCACTCAGACGCGCCCTGCCAAGCCTTCTGCTGTGCCTTGGACGCTGTGCATCTGGCCATGCTGCTCCACAGACCCTAGAGTGACCTGCGTCCTTGCTTGACGGCTTCATGCGCACTCAGACGCGCCCTGCCAAGCCTTCTGCTGTGCCTTGGACGCTGTGCATCTGGCCATGCTGCTCCACAGACCGTTGAGTGACCTGCGTCCTTGCTGCACGGCTTCATGCGCACTCAGACGCGCCCTGTCAAGCCTTCTGCTGTGCCTCGGACGCTGTGCATCTGGCCATGCTGCTCCACAGACCCTAGAGTGACCTGCGTCCTTGCTGCACGGCTTCATGCGCACTCAGACGCGCCCTGCCAAGCCTTCTGCTGTGCCTTGGACGCTGTGCATCTCTGGCCATAGCTGGCTCCACAGACCCTAGAGTGACCTGGCGTCCTTGCTGCAACGGCTTCATGCCCACTCAGACGCGCACAGCTGTGCCTTCTGCTGTGCCTTGGACGCTGCGCATCTGGCCATGCTGCTCCACAGACCTTTGAGTGACCTGCATTCTTGCTGCAGCCGCTTCATGCGCATTCAAACGCACCCTGCCGTGCCCTTTGCTGTGCCTCGGATGCTGTGCATCTGGCCATGCTGCTTCCACAGACCCTAGCGTGGCCTGCGTCCTTGCGGCACGGCTTTCTGCGCATTCAGACACGCAAGGACGTGCCATGGACGATCTGCATCAGGCCATGCTGCACCACTACCTCTTGAGTGACCTCCGACCTTGCGGCACGGCTTCATGCGCACTCAGACGCGCACAGCTGTGCCTTCTGCTGTGCCTCGGACGCTGTGCATCTGGCTATGCTGCTCCACAGACCCTCGAGTGACCTGCGGCCTTGCGGTACGGCTTCATGTGCACTCAGATGCACCCTGCTGTGCCTTGGACGCTGTGCATCTGGCCATGCTGCTCCACAGACCGTCGAGTGACCTGCGTCCTTGCTGCACGGCTTCATGCGTACTCAGACGTGCCCTGCCAAGCCTTCTGCTGTGCCTCGGACGCTGTGCATCTGGCCATGCTGCTCCACAGACCCTAGAGTGACCTGCGTCCTTGCTGCACGGCTTTATGCGCATTCAGACGCGCCCTGCCAAGCCTTCTGCTGTGCCTCGGACGCTGTGCATCTGGCCATGCTGCTCCACAGACCCTAGAGTGACCTGCGTCCTTGCTGCACGGCTTCATGCGCACTCAGACGTGCCCTGCCAAGCCTTCTGCTGTGCCTTGGACGCTGTGCATCTGGCCATGCTTGCTCCACAGACCTAGAGTGACCTGCGTCCTTGCTGCACGGCTTTATGTGCATTTAGACGCGCACTGCCGTGCCGTGGACGATCTGCATCAGGCCATGCTGCACCACTACCTCTGGAGTGACCTGTTGTCCTTTTGGGCACGCTTCATGCGTACTTAGACGCGCCCTGCCAAGCCTTCTGCTGTGCCCGGACGCTGTGCATCTGGCCATGCTGCTTCACAGACCGTCGAGTGACCTGCGTCCTTGCTTGACGGCTTCATGCGCACTCAAGACGCGCCTGCCCAGCCTTCTGCTGTGCCTTGGACGCTGTGCATCTGGCCATGCTGCCCACAGACCGTTGAGTGACCTGCGTCCTTGCTGCACGGCTTCATGCGCACTCAGCACGCGCCCTGTCAAGCCTTCTGCTGTGCCTCGGACGCTGTGGCACTGGCCATGCTGCTCCACAGACCCTAGAGTGACCTGCGTCCTTGCTGCACGGCTTCATGCGCACTCAGACGCGCACAGCTGTGCCTTCTGCTGTGCTTGGACGCTGCGCGTCCTGGCCATGCTGCTCCACAGATTTTTGAGTGACCTGCATTCTTGCTGCAGCCGCTTCATGCGCATTCAAACGCACCCTGCCGTGCCCTTTGCTGTGCCTCGGATGTTGTGCATCTGGCCATGTTGCTTTACAGATCCTAGCGTGGCCTGCGTTCTTGCGGCACGGCTTTTCTGCGCATTCAGACACGCAAGGACGTGCCATGGACGATCTGCATCAGGCCATGCTGCACCCACTACCTCTGGAGTGACCTGTGTCCTTTTGGCACGGCCTTATGCGTACTCAGAACGCGCCCTGCCAAGCCTTCTGCTGTGCCTCGGACGCTGTGCATCTGGCCATGCTGCTCCACAGACCGTCGAGTGACCCTGCGTCCTTGCTGGACGGCTTCATGCGTACTCAGACGCGCCCTGCCCAGCCTTCTGCTGTGCCTCGGACGCTGTGCATCTGGCCATGCTGCTCCACAGACCCTAGAGTGACCTGCGTCCTTGCTGCACGGCTTCATGCGCACTCAGACGCGCACAGCTGTGCCCTTCTGCTGTGCCTTGGACGCTGCGCATCTGGCCATGCTGCTCCACAGACCTTTGAGTGACCTGCCATTCTTGCTGCACCGCTTCATGCGCATTCAAACGCAACCCTGCCGTGCCTTTGCTGTTGGCCTCGGATGCTGTGCATCTGGCCATGCTGCTCCACAGACCCTAGCGTGGCCTGCGTCCTTGCGGCACGGCTTTCTGCGCATTCAGACACGCAAGGACGTGCCATGGACGATCTGCATCAGGCCATGCTGCACCACTACCTCTTGAGTGGACCTCCGACCTTGCGGCACGGCTTCATGCGCACTCAGACGCGCACAGCTGTGCCATTCTGCTGTGCCTCGGACGCTGTGCATCTGGCTATGCTGCTCCACAGACCCTCGAGTGACCTGCGGCCTTGCGGTACGGCTTCATGTGCACTCAGATGCACCCTGCTGTGCCTTGGACGCTGTGCATCTGGCCATGCTGCTCCACAGACCGTCGAGTGACCTGCGTCCTTGCTGCACGGCTTCATGCGTACTCAGACGTGCCCTGCCAAGCCTTCTGCTGTGCCTCGGACGCTGTGCATCTGGCCATGCTGCTCCACAGACCCTAGAGTGACCTGCGTCCTTGCTGCACGGCTTTATGCGCATTCAGACGCGCCCTGCAAGCCTTCTGCTGTGCCTCGGACGCTGTGCATCTGGCCATGCTGCTCCACAGACCCTAGAGTGACCTGCGTCCTTGCTGCACGGCTTCATGCGCACTCAGACGTGCCCTGCCAAGCCTTCTGCTGTGCCTTGGACGCTGTGCATCTGGCCATGCTGCTCCACAGACCCTAGAGTGACCTGCGTCCTTGCTGCACGGCCTTCATGTGCATTTAGACGCGCACTGCCGTGCCGTGGACGATCTGCATCAGGCCATGCTGCACCACTACCTCTGGAGTGACCTGTGTCCTTTTGGCACGGCTTCATGCGTACTAGACGCGCCCTGCCAAGCCTTCCTGCTGTGCCTCGGACGCTGTGCATCTGGCCAATGCTGCTTCCAGACCGTCGAGTGACCTGCGTCCTTGCTGACGGCTTCATGCGCACTCAGACGCGCCCTGCCCAGCCTTCTGCTGTGCCTTGGACGCTGTGCATCTGGCCATGCTGCTCCACAGACCCTTGAGTGACCTGCGTCCTTGCTGCACGGCTTCATGCGCACTCAGACGCGCCCTGTCAAGCCTTCTGCTGTGCCTCGGACGCTGTGCATCTGGCCATGCTGCTCCACAGACCCTAGAGTGACCTGCGTCCTTGCTGCACGGCTTCATGCGCACTCAGACGCGCACAGCTGTGCCTTCTGCTGTGCCTTGGACGCTGCGCATCTGGCCATGCTGCTCCACAGACTTTGAGTGACCTGCATTCTTGCTGCACCGCTTCATGCGCATTCAGACGCACCCTGCCGTGCCCTTTGCTGTGCCTCGGATGCTGTGCATCTGGCCATGCTGCTTTACAGACCCTAGCGTGACCTGCGTCCTTGCGGCACGGCTTTCTGCGCATTCAGACACGCAAGACGTGCCATGGACGATCTGCATCAGGCCATTGCTTGCACCACTACTCTGGAGTGACCTGTGTCCTTTTGGCACGGCTTCATGCGTACTCAGACGCGCCCTGCCAAGCCTTCTGCTGTGCTCGGACGCTGTGCATCTGGCCATGCTGCTCCACAGACCGTCGAGTGACCTGCGTCCTTGCTGCACGGCTTCATGCGTACTCAGACGCGCCCTGCCAAGCCTTCTGCTGTGCCTCGGACGCTGTGCATCTGGCCATGCTGCTCCACAGACCCTAGAGTGACCTGCGTCCTTGCTGCACGGCTTCATGCGCACTCAGACGCGCACAGCTGTGCTTTCTGCTGTGCCTTGGACGCTGCGCATCTGGCCCATGCTGCTCCACAGACCTTTGAGTGACCTGCATTCTTGCTGCACCGCTTCATGCGCATTCAACGCACCCTGCCGTGCCCTTTGCTGTGCCTCGGATGCTGTGCATCTGGCCATGCTGCTCCACAACCCTAGCGTGGCCTGCGTCCTTGCGGCACGGCTTTCTGCGCATTCAGACACGCAAGGACGTGCCATGGACGATCTGCATCAGGCCATGCTGCACCCACTACCTCTTTGAGTGACCTCCGACCTTGCGGCACGGCTTCATGCGCACTCAGACGCGCACAGCTGTGGCCTTCTGCTGTGCCTCGGACGCTGTGCATCTGGCTATGCTGCTCCACAGACCCTCGAGTGACCTGCGGCCTTGCGGTACGGCTTCATGTGCACTCAGATGCACCCTGCTGTGCCTTGGACGCTGTGCATCTGGCCATGCTGCTCCACAGACCGTCGAGTGACCTGCGTCCTTGCTGCACGGCTTCATGCGTACTCAGACGTGCCCTGCCAAGCCTTCTGCTGTGCCTCGGACGCTGTGCATCTGGCCATGCTGCTCCACAGACCCTAGAGTGAACCTGCGTCCTTGCTTGCACGGCTTTATGCGCATTCAGACGCGCCCTGCCAAGCCTTCTGCTGTGCCTCGGACGCTGTGCATCTGGGCCATGCTGCTCCACAGACCCTAGAGTGACCTGCGTCTTGCTGCACGGCTTCATGCGCACTCAGACGTGCCCTGCCAAGCCTTCTGCTGTGCCTTGGACGCTGTGCATCTGGCCATGCTGCTCCACAGACCCTAGAGTGACCTGCGTCTTGCTGCACGGCTTTATGTGCATTTAGACGCGCACTGCCGTGCCGTGGACGATCTGCCATCAGGCCATGCTGCACACTACCTCTGGAGTGAACCTGTGTCCTTTGGCACGGCTTCATGCGTACTTAGACGCGCCCTGCAAGCCTCTGCTGTGGCCTCGGACGCTGTGCATCTGGCCATGCTGCTTCACAGACCGTCGAGTGAACCTGCGTCCTTGCTTGACGGCTTCATGCGCACTCAGACGCGCCCTGCCCAGCCTTCTGCTGTGCCTTGGAACGCTGTGCATCTGGCCATGCTGCTCCACAGCCGTTGATGACCTGCGTCCTTGCTGCACGGCTTCATGCGCACCTCAGACGCGCCCTGTCAAGCCTTCTGCTGTGCCTCGGACGCTGTGCATCTGGCCATGCTGCTCCACAGACCCTAGAGTGACCTGCGTCCTTGCTGCACGGCTTCATGCGCACTCAGACGCGCACAGCTGTGCCCTTCTGCTGTGCCTTGGACGCTGGCGCGTCTGGCCATGCTGCTCCACAGATTTTGAGTGACCTTCATTCTTGCTGCACCGCTCATGCGCATTCAAACGCACCCTGCCGTGCCCCTTTGCTGTGCCTCGGATGCTGTGCATCTGGCCCATGTTGCTTTACAGATCCTAGCGTGGCCTGCGTTCTTGCGGCACGGCTTTCTGCGCATTCAGACACGCAAGGACGTGCCATGGACGATCTGCAGTCAAGGCCATGCTGCACCACTACCTCTGGAGTGACCTGTGTCCCTTTTGGCACGGCTTCATGCGTACTCAGACGCGCCCTGCCAAGCCTTCTGCTGTGCCTCGGACGCTGTGCATCTGGCCATGCTGCTCCACAGACCGTCGAGTGACCTGCGTCCTTGCTGGACGGCTTCATGCGTACTCAGACGCGCCCTGCCAGCCTTCTGCTGTGCCTCGGACGCTGTGCATCTGGCCATGCTGCTCCACAGACCCTAGAGTGACCTGCGTCCTTGCTGCACGGCTTTAATGTGCATTTAGACGCGCACTGCCGTGCCGTGGACGAATTCTGCATCAGGCCATGCTGCACCACTACCTCTGGAGTGACCTGTGTCCTTTTGGCACGGCTTCATGCGTACTTTAGACGCGCCTGCCAAGCCTTCTGCTGTGCCTCGGACGCTGTGCATACTGGCCATGCTGCTTCACAGGACCGTCGAGTGACCTGCGTCCTTGCTTGACGGCTTCATGCGCACTCAGACGCGCCCTGCCCAGCCTTCTGCTGTGCCCTTGGACGCTGTGCATCTGGCCATGCTGCTCCACAGACCGTTGAGTGACCTGCGTCCCTTGCTGCACGGCTTCATGCGCACTCAGACGCGCCCTGCCAAGCCTTCTGCTGTGCCTCGGACGCTGTGCATCTGGCCATGCTGCCTCCACAGACCCTAGAGTGACCTGCGTCCTTTGCTGCACGGCTTCATGCCGGCACTCAGACGCGCACAGCTGTGCCTTCTGCCTGTGCCTTGGACGCTGCGCGTCTGGCCATGCTGCTCCACAGACCTTTTGAGTGACCTGCATTCTTGCTGCACCGCTTCATGCGCATTCAAACGCACCCTGCCGTGCCCTTTGCTGTGCCTCGGATGCTGTGCATCTGGCCATGCTGCTTTACAGACCCTAGCGTGGCCTGCGTCCTTGCGGCACGGCTTTCTGCGCATTCAGACACGCAAGGACGTGCCATGGACGATCTGCATCAGGCCATGCTGCACCACTACCTCTTGAGTGACCTCCGACCTTGCGGCACGGCTTCATGCGCACTCAGACGCGCACAGCTGTGCCTTCTGCTGTGCCTCGGACGCTGTGCATCTGGCTATGCTGCTCCACAGACCCTCGAGTGACCTGCGGCCCTTGCAAGTACGGCTTTCATGTGCACTCAGATGCACCCTGCTGTGCCTTGGACGCTGTGCATCTGGCCATGCGCTCCACAGACCGTCGAGTGACCTGCGTCCTTGCTGCACGGCTTCATGCGTACTCAGACGTGCCCTGCCAAGCCTTCTGCTGTGCCCTCGACCGCTGTGCATCTGGCCATGCTGCTCACAGACCTAGAGTGACCTGCGTCCTTGCTGCACGGCTTCATGCGCACTCAGACGTGCCCTGCCCAGCCTTCTGCTGTGCCTTGGACGCTGTGCATCTGGCCATGCTGCTCCACAGACCCTAGAGTGACCTGCGTCCTTGCTGCACGGCTTCATGTGCATTTAGACGCGCACTGCCGTGCCGTGGACGATCTGCATCAGGCCATGCTGCACCACTACCTCTGGAGTGACCTGTGTCCTTTCGGCACGGCTTCATGCGTACTCAGACGCGCCCTGCCAAGCCTTCTGCTGTGCCTCGGACGCTGTGCATCTGGCCATGCTGCTCCACAGACCCTAGAGTGACCTGCGTCCTTGCTGCACGGCTTCATGCGCACTCAGACGCGCCCTGCCAAGCCTTCTGCTGTGCCTTTGACGCTGTGCATCTGGCCATGCTGCTCCACAGACCCTAGAGTGACCTGCGTCCTTGCTGCACGGCTTCATGCGCACTCAGACGCGCACAGCTGTGCCTTCTGCTGTGCCTTGGACGCTGCGCATCTGGCCATGCTGCTCAACAGACCTTTGAGTGACCTGCATTCTTGCTGCACCGCTTCATGCGCATTCAAACGCACCCTGCCGTGCCCTTTGCTGTGCCTCGGATGCTGTGCATCTGGCCATGCTGCTTTACAGACCCTAGCGTGGCCTGCGTCCTTGCGGCACGGCTTTCTGCGCATTCAGACACGCAAGGACGTGCCATGGACGATCTGCATCAGGCCATGCCTGCCCACTACCTCTTGAGTGACCTCCGACCTTGCGGCATCGGCTTCATGCGCACTCAGACGCGCACAGCTGTGCCTTCTGCTGTGCCTCGACGCTGTGCATCTGGCTATGCTGCTCCACAGACCCTCGAGTGACCTGCGTCCTTGCGGCACGGCTTCATGCGCACTCAGACGCGCCCTGCCTGTGCCTTGGACGCTGTGCATCTGGCCATGCTGCTCCACAGACCGTCGAGTGACCTGCGTCCTTGCTGCACGGCTTCATGCGTACTCAGACGTGCCCTGCCAAGCCTTCTGCTGTGCCTCGGACGCTGTGCATCTGGCCATGCTGCTCCACAGACCCTAGAGTGACCTGCGTCCTTGCTGCACGGCTTCATGCGCACTCAGACGCGCCTGCCAAGCCTTCTGCTGTGCCTCGGACGCTGTGCATCTGGCCATGCTGCTCCACAGACCCTAGAGTGACCTGCGTCCTTGCTGCACGGCTTCATGCGCACTCAGACGCGCNATGTGCGTTCAGACACGCACTGCCGTGCCATGGACGATCTGCATCAGGCCATGCTCACCACAGCCCCTTGAGGAGGACCTGCCATAGCCTTTCGGCACCAGCTTCATGCGCACCTCAACGCCTCACAGCTGGGCCCTTCTGCCTGTGGCCTTGGACGCTGCGCATTCTGGCCATGGCTGCTTCAACAGATTACCTTCGAGTGCCTGCGTCCTTGCTGCATCGCGGCTTCATGCGCACATCAGACCGGCCCGCCAGCCCCTTCCTGCTCTTCCTCGGGTACGCTGTTCACGGCCATGCTAGCTCCACAGACCCTAAATGGACCTACGTCCTTGCGGCCGGCTTAATGGCCGCCATTCAGACACGCACGGCCGTGCCATCGACATCTGCATCAGGCCATACTGGCCCCAGCCCTTGAGTGACCCTGCATCCTTTCGGCCACCGGCTTCCATTGCGCCTCAGACGCCCACAGCTGGGCCTTCTGCTGTGCCCTTGGCCGCTGGCCCATTCCTGGCCATGGCCTGCTTCACAGACCTTCGAGTGCCTGCGTCCTTTGCTGCCGGCTTCATGGCGCACTCAGACGCGCCCTGCAAGCCTTCTGCTCTTCCTCGGACGCTGTGCATCTGGCCATGCTGCTCCACAGACCCTACAGTGACCTGCGTCCTTGCGGCACGGCTTTATGCGCATTCAGACACGCACGGCCGTGCCATCGACAATCTGCATCAGGCCATACTGCACCACAGCCCCTTGAGTGACCTGCATCCTTTCGGCACGGCTTCATGCGCACTCAGACGCTCACAGCTGGGCCTTCTGCTGTGCCTTGGACGCTGCGCATCTGGCCATGCTGCTTCACAGACCTTCGAGTGACCTGCGTCCTTGCTGCACGGCTTCATGCGCACTCAGACGCGCCCTGCCAAGCCTTCTGCTCTTCCTCGGACGCTGTGCATCTGGCCATGCTGCTCCACAGACCCTACAGTGACCTGCGTCCTTGCGGCACGGCTTTATGCGCATTCAGACACGCACGGCCGTGCCATCGACAATCTGAATCAGGCCATACTGCATCACAGCCCCTTGAGGGACCTGCATCCTTTCGGCACGGCTTCATGCGCACTCAGACGCGCCCTGCCAAGCCTTCTGCTCTTCCTC
The DNA here is from genome assembly GCA_900538255.1 of Ulva mutabilis. Taxonomy (NCBI): domain Eukaryota; kingdom Viridiplantae; phylum Chlorophyta; class Ulvophyceae; order Ulvales; family Ulvaceae; genus Ulva; species Ulva mutabilis. Next base: position 11,146 of record UNSF01000157.1, read on the forward strand.
GGACGCTGTGCATCTGGCCATAATGCTCCACAGACCCTAGAGTGACCTGCGTCCTTGCGGCACGGCTTTATGTGCGTTCAGACACGCACTGCCGTGCCATGGACGATCTGCATCAGGCCATGCTGCACCACAGCCCCTTGAGGGACCTGCATCCTTTCGGCACGGCATCATGCGCACTCAGACGCGCACAGCTGTGCATTCTGCTGTGCCTTGGACGATGCGCATCTGGCCATGCTGCTCCACAGACCTTTGAGTGACCTGCATTCTTGCTGCACGGCTTCATGCGCATTCAAATGCACCCTGCCGTGCCCTTTGCTGTGCTCGGATGCTGTGCATCTGGCCATGCTGCTCCACAGACCCTAGCGTGGCCTGCGTCCTTGCTGCACGGCTTTCTGCGCATTCAGACACGCACTGACGTGCCATGGACGATCTGCATCAGGCCATGCTGCACCACTACCTCTTGAGTGACCTGTGTCCTTTCGGCACGGCTTCATGCGCACTCAGATGCGCACAGCTGTGCATTCTGCTGTGCCTTGAACGCTGCGCATCTGGCCGTGCTGCTCTACAGACCCTCGAGTGAACTCCGACCTTGCGGCACGGCTTCATGCGCACTCAGACGCGCACAGCTGTGCCTTCTGCTGTGCCTTGGACGCTGTGCATCTGGCTATGCTGCTCCACAGACCCTCGAGTGACCTCCGGCCTTGCGCGACGGCTTCATGCGCACTCAGACGCGCACAGCTGTGCATTCTGCTGTGCCTTGGACGATGCGCATCTGGCCGTGCAGCTCCACAGACCCTCGAGTGACCTGCAGCCTTGCGGCACGGCTTTACGTGAACTCAGATGCACCCTGCTGTGCCTTGGACGCTGTGCATCTGGCCATGCTGCTCCACAGACCCTAGAGTGACCTGCGTCCTTGCTGCACGGCTTTATGCGCATTCAGACGCGCCCTGCCAAGCCTTCTGCTGTGCCTCGGACGCTGTGCATCTGGCCATGCTGCTCCACAGACCCTAGAGTGACCTGCGTCCTTGCCGCACGGCTTCATGCGCACTCAGACGCGCCCTGCCAAGCCTTCTGCTGTGCCTTGGACGCTGTGCATCTGGCCATGCTGCTCCACAGACCCTAGAGTGACCTGCGTCCTTGCGGCACGGCCTTATGCGCACTCGGACGCGCCCTGCCGTGCCTTGTGATGTGCCTTGAACGCTGCGCATCTGGCCGTGCTGCTCTACAGACCCTCGAGTGACCTCCGACCTTGCGGCACGGCTTCATGCGCACTCAGACGCGCACAGCTGTGCCTTCTGCTGTGCCTTGGACGCTGTGCATCTGGCTATGCTGCTCCACAGACCCTCGAGTGACCTCCGGCCTTGCGGCACGGCTTCATGCGCACTCAGACGCGCACAGCTGTGCCTTCTGCTGTGCCTTGGACGCTGCGCATCTGGCCATGCTGCTCCACAGACCTTTGAGTGACCTGCATTCTTGCTGCACGGCTTCATGCGCATTCAAACGCATCCTGCCGTGCCCTTTGCCATGCCTCGGATGCTGTGCATCTGGCCATGCTGCTCAACAGACCCTAGCGTGGCCTGCGTCCTTGCGGCACGGCTTTCTGCGCATTCAGACACGCACTGACGTGCCATGGACGATCTGCATCAGGCCATGCTGCACCACTACCTGTTGAGTGACCTGTGTCCTTTTGGCACGGCTTCATGCGCACTCAGACGCGCACAGCTGTGCCTTCTGCTGTGCCTTGAACGCTGCGCATCTGGCCGTGCTGCTCTACAGACCCTCGAGTGACCTCCGACCTTGCGGCACGGCTTCATGCGCACTCAGACGCGCACAGCTGTGCCTTCTGCTCTGCCTTGGACGCTGTGCATCTGGCTATGCTGCTCCACAGACCCTCGAGTGACCTCCGGCCTTGCGGCACGGCTTCATGCGCACTCAGACGCGCACAGCTGTGCCTTCTGCTGTGCCTTGAACGCTGTGCATCTGGCCGTGCTGCTCTACAGACCCTCGAGTGACCTCCGACCTTGCGGCACGGCTTCATGCGCACTCAGACGCGCACAGCTGTGCCTTCTGCTGTGGCCTTGGACGCTGTGCATCTGGCTATGCTGCTCCACAGACCCTCGAGTGACCTCCGGCCTTGCGGCACGGCTTCATGCGCACTCAGACGCGCACAGCTGTGCCTTCTGCTGTGCCTTGGGACGCTGCGCATCTGGCCCATGCTGCTCCACAGACCTTTGAGTGACCTGCATTCTCGCTGCACGGCTTCATGCGCATTCAAACGCACCCTGCTGTGCCCTTTGCCGTGCCTCGGATGCTGTGCATCTGGCCATGCTGCTCAACAGACCCTAGCGTGGCCTGCGTCCTTGCGGCACGGCTTTCTGCGCATTCAGACACGCACTGCCGTGCCATGGACGATCTGCATCAGGCCATGCTGGCACACAGCCCCTTGAGGGACCTGCATCCTTTCGGCACAGCTTCATGCGCACTCAGACGCTCACAGCTGGGCCTTCTGCTGTGCCTTGGACGCTGCGCATCTGGCCATGCTGCTTCACAGACCTTCGAGTGACCTGCGTCCTTGCTGCACGGCTTCATGCGCACTCAGACGCGCCCTGCCAAGCCTTCTGCTCTTCCTCGGACGCTGTGCATCTGGCCATGCTGCTCCACAGACCCTACAATGACCTACGTCCTTGCGGCACGGCTTTATGCGCATTCAGACACGCACGGCCGTGCCATCGACAATCTGCATCAGGCCATACTGCACCACAGCCCCTTGAGTGACCTGCATCCTTTCGGCACGGCTTCATGCGCACTCAGACGCTCACAGCTGGGCCTTCTGCTGTGCCTTGGACGCTGCGCATCTGGCCATGCTGCTTCACAGACCTTCGAGTGACCTGCGTCCTTGCTGCACGGCTTCATGCGCACTCAGACGCGCCCTGCCAAGCCTTCTGCTCTTCCTCGGACGCTGTGCATCTGGCCATGCTGCTCCACAGACCCTAGAGTGACCTGCGTCCTTGCGGCACGGCTTTATTGCGCATTCAGACACGCACGGCGTGCCATCGACAATCTGCATCAGGCCATACTGCACCACAGCCCCTTGAGTGACCTGCATCCTTTCGGCACGGCTTCATGCGCACTCAGACGCTCACAGCTGGGCCTTCTGCTGTGCCTTGGACGCTGCGCATCTGGCCATGCTGCTTCACAGACCTTCGAGTGACCTGCGTCCTTGCTGCACGGCTTCATGCGCACTCAGACGCGCCCTGCCAAGCCTTCTGCTCTTCCTCGGACGCTGTGCATCTGGCCATGCTGCTCCACAGACCCTACAGTGACCTGCGTCCTTGCGGCACGGCTTTATGCGCATTCAGGACAACGCACGGCCGTGCCATCGACAATCTGAATCAGGCCATACTGCATCACAGCCCCTTGAGGGACCTGCATCCTTTCGGCACGGCTTCATGCGCACTCAGACGCGCCCTGCCAAGCCTTCTGCTCTTCCTCGGACGCTGTGCATCTGGCCATAATGCTCCACAGACCCTAGAGTGACCTGCGTCCTTGCGGCACGGCTTTATGTGCGTTCAGACACGCACTGCCGTGCCATGGACGATCTGCATCAGGCCATGCTGCACCACAGCCCCTTGAGGGACCTGCATCCTTTCGGCACGGCATCATGCGCACTCAGACGCGCACAGCTGTGCATTCTGCTGTGCCTTGGACGATGCGCATCTGGCCATGCTGCTCCACAAGACCTTTGAGTGACCTGCATTCTTGCTGCACGCTTCATGCGCATTCAAATGCACCCTGCCGTGCCCCTTTGCTGTGCTCGATGCTTGCATCTGGCCATGCTGCTCCACAGACCCTAGCGTGGCCTGCGTCCTTGCTGCACGGCTTTCTGCGCATTCAGACACGCACTGACGTGCCATGGACGATCTGCATCAGGCCATGCTGCACCACTACCTCTTGAGTGACCTGTGTCCTTTCGGCCACGGCTTCATGCGCACTCAGATGCGCACAGCTGTGCATTCTGCTGTGCCTTGAATCGCTGCGCATCTGGCCGTGCTGCTCTACAGACCCTCGAAGTGAACTCCGACCTATGCGGCACGGCTTCATGCGCACTCAGACGCGCACAGCTGTGCCTTCTGCTGTGCCTTGGACGCTGTGCATCTGGCTATGCTGCTCCACAGACCCTCGAGTGACCTCCGGCCTTGCGCGACGGCTTCAATGCGCACTCAGACGCGCACAGCTGTGCATTCTGCTGTGCCTTGGACGATGCGCATCTGGCCGTGCAGCTCCACAGACCCTCGAGTGACCTGCAAGCCTTGCGGCACGGCTTTTACGTGAACTCAGATGCACCCTGCTGTGCCTTGGGACGCTGTGCATCTGGCCATTGCTGCTCCACAGAACCTAGAGTGACCTGCGTCCTTGCTGCACGGCTTTATGCGCATTTCAGACGCGCCCTGCCAAGCCTTCTGCTGTGCCTCGGACGCTGTGCATCTGGCCATGCTGCTCCACAGACCCTAGAGTGACCTGCGTCCTTGCCGCACGGCTTCATGCGCACTCAGACGCGCCCTGCCAAGCCTTCTGCTGTGCCTTGGACGCTGTGCATCTGGCCATGCTGCTCCACAGACCCTAGAGTGACCTGCGTCCTTGCGGCACGGCCTTATGCGCACTCGGACGCGCCCTGCCGTGCCTTGTGATGTGCCTTGAACGCTGCGCATCTGGCCGTGCTGCTCTACAGACCCTCGAGTGACCTCCGACCTTGCGGCACGGCTTCATGCGCACTCAGACGCGCACAGCTGTGCCTTCTGCTGTGCCTTGGACGCTGTGCATCTGGCTATGCTGCTCCACAGACCCTCGAGTGACCTCCGGCCTTGCGGCACGGCTTCATGCGCACTCAGACGCGCACAGCTGTGCCTTCTGCTGTGCCTTGGACGCTGCGCATCTGGCCATGCTGCTCCACAGACCTTTGAGTGACCTGCATTCTTGCTGCACGGCTTCATGCGCATTCAAACGCATCCTGCCGTGCCCCTTTGCCATGCCTCGGATGCTGTGCATCTGGCCATGCTGCTCAACAGACCCTAGCGTGGCCTGCGTCCTTGCGCACGGCTTTCTGCGCATTCAGACACGCACTGACGTGCCATGGACGATCTGCATCAGGCCATGCTGCACCACTACCTGTTGAGTGACCTGTGTCCTTTTGGCACGGCTTCATGCGCACTCAGACGCGCACAGCTGTGCCTTCTGCTGTGCCTTGAACGCTGCGCATCTGGCCGTGCTGCTCTACAGACCCTCGAGTGACCTCCGACCTTGCGGCACGGCTTCATGCGCACTCAGACGCGCACAGCTGTGCCTTCTGCTCTGCCTTGGACGCTGTGCATCTGGCTATGCTGCTCCACAGACCCTCGAGTGACCTCCGGCCTTGCGGCACGGCTTCATGCGCACTCAGACGCGCACAGCTGTGCCTTCTGCTGTGCCTTGAACGCTGTGCATCTGGCCGTGCTGCTCTACAGACCCTCGAGTGACCTCCGACCTTGCGGCACGGCTTCATGCGCACTCAGACGCGCACAGCTGTGCCTTCTGCTGTGCCTTGGACGCTGTGCATCTGGCTATGCTGCTCCACAGACCCTCGAGTGACCTCCGGCCTTGCGGCACGGCTTCATGCGCACTCAGACGCGCACAGCTGTGCCTTCTGCTGTGCCTTGGACGCTGCGCATCTGGCCATGCTGCTCCACAGACCTTTGAGTGACCTGCATTCTCGCTGCACGGCTTCATGCGCATTCAAACGCACCCTGCTGTGCCCTTTGCCGTGCCTCGGATGCTGTGCATCTGGCCATGCTGCTCAACAGACCCTAGCGTGGCCTGCGTCCTTGCGGCACGGCTTTCTGCGCATTCAGACACGCACTGACGTGCCATGGACGATCTGCATCAGGCCATGCTGCACCACTACCTGTTGAGTGACCTGTGTCCTTTCGGCACGGCTTCATGCGCACTCAGACGCGCACAGCTGTGCCTTCTGCTGTGCCTTGAACGCTGCTCATCTGGCCGTGCTGCTCTACAGACCCTCGAGTGACCTCCGACCTTGCGGCACGGCTTCATGCGCACTCAGACGCGCACAGCTGTGCCTTCTGCTGTGCCTTGGACGATGCGCATCTGGCCATGCTGCTCCACAGACCTTTGAGTGACCTGCATTCTTGCTGCACGGCTTCATGCGCATTCAAACGCACCCTGCCGTGCCCTTTGCTGTGCTCGGATGCTGTGCATCTGGCCATGCTGCTCAACAGACCCTAGCGTGGCCTGCGTCCTTGCGGCACGGCTTTCTGCGCATTCAGACACGCACTGACGTGCCATGGACGATCTGCATCAGGCCATGCTGCACCACTACCTGTTGAGTGACCTGTGTCCTTTCGGCACGGCTTCATGCGCACTCAGACGCGCACAGCTGTGCCTTCTGCTGTGCCTTGAACGCTGCTCATCTGGCCGTGCTGCTCTACAGACCCTCGAGTGGCCTCCGACCTTGCGGCACGGCTTTCATGCGCACTCAGACGCCGCACAGCTGTGCCTCTGCTGTGCCTTGGACGAGCGCATCTGGCCATGCTGCTCCACAGACCCTTTGAGTGACCTGCATTCTTGCCTGCACGGGCTTCCATGCGCATTCAAACGCACCCTGCCGTGCCCTTTGCTGTGCTCGGATGCTGTGCATCTGGCCATGCCTGCTCCACAGACCCTAGCGTGGCCTGCGTCCTTGCTGCACGGCTTTCTGCGCATCAGACAAGCACTGACCGTGCCATGGACGATCTGCATCAGGCCATGCTGCACCACTAACCTCGTTGAGTGACCTGTGCTCCTTTCTGCACGGCTTCATGCGCACTCAGATGCCGCACAGCTGTGCATTCTGCTGTGCCTTGAACGCTGCGCATCTGGCCGTGCTGCTCTACAGACCCTTGAGTGACCTCCGACCTTGCGGCACGGCTTCATGCGCACTCAGACGCGCACAGCTGTGCCTTCTGCTGTGCCTTGGACGATGCGCATCTGGCCATGCTGCTCCACAGACCTTTGAGTGACCTGCATTCTTGCTGCACGGCTTCATGCGCATTCAAACGCACCCTGCCGTGCCCTTTGCTGTGCTCGGATGCTGTGCATCTGGCCATGCTGCTCCACAGACCCTAGCGTGGCCTGCGTCCTTGCTGCACGGCTTTCTGCGCATTCAGACACGCACTGACGTGCCATGGACGATCTGCATCAGGCCATGCTGCACCACTACCTCTTGAGTGACCTGTGCCCTTTCTGCACGGCTTCATGAGCACTCAGATGCGCACAGCTGTGCATTCTGCTGTGCCTTGAACGCTGCGCATCTGGCCGTGCTGCTCTACAGACCCTCGAGTGACCTCCAACCTTGCGGCACGGCTTCATGCGCACTCAGACGCGCACAGCTGTGCCTTCTGCTGTGCCTTGGACGCTGTGCATCTGGCTATGCTGCTCCACAGACCCTCGAGTGACCTCCGGCCTTGCGGCACGGCTTCATGCGCACTCAGACGCGCACAGCTGTGCATTCTGCTGTGCCTTGGACGATGCCCATCTGGCCATGCTGCTCCACAGACCTTTGAGTGACCTGCATTCTTGCTGCACGGCTTCATGCGCATTCAAACGCACCCTGCCGTGCCCTTTGCTGTGCTCGGATGCTGTGCATCTGGCCATGCTGCTCCACAGACCCTAGCGTGGCCTGCGTCCTTGCTGCACGGCTTTCTGCGCATTCAGACACGCACTGACGTGCCATGGACGATCTGCATCAGGCCATGCTGCACCACTACCTCTTGAGTGACCTGTGTCCTTTCGGCACGGCTTCATGCGCACTCAGACGCGCACAGCTGTGCCTTCTGCTGTGCCTTGGACGCTGTGCATCTGGCCATGCTGCTCCACAGACCCTAGAGTGACCTGCGTCCTTGCTGCACGGCTTTATGCGCATTCAGACGCGCCCTGCCAAGCCTTCTGCTGTGCCTCGGACGCTGTGCATCTGGCCATGCTGCTCCACAGACCCTAGAGTGACCTGCGTCCTTGCCGCACGGCTTCATGCGCACTCAGACGCGCCCTGCCAAGCCTTCTGCTGTGCCTTGGACGCTGTGCATCTGGCCATGCTGCTCCACAGACCCTAGAGTGACCTGCGTCCTTGCGGCACGGCCTTATGCGCACTCGGACGCGCCCTGCCGTGCCTTGTGATGTGCTTGAACGCTGCGCATCTGGCCGTGCTGCTCTACAGACCCCTCGAGTGACCTCCGACCTTGCGGCACGGCTTCATGCGCACTCAGACGCGCACCAGCTGTGCCTTCTGCTGTGGCCTTGGACGCTGTGCATCTGGCTATGCTGCTCCAACAGACCCTCGAGTGACCTCCGGCCTTGCGGCACGGCTTTCATGCGCACTCAGACGCGCACAGCTGTGCCTTCTGCTGTGCCTTGGACGCTGCGCATCTGGCCATTGCTGCTCCACAGACCTTTGAGTGACCTGCATTCTTGCTGCACGGCTTCATGCGCATTCAAACGCACCCTGCCGTGCCCTTTGCCGTGCCTCGGATGCTGTGCATCTGGCCATGCTGCTCAACAGACCCTAGCGTGGCCTGCGTCCTTGCGGCACGGCTTTCTGCGCATTCAGACACGCACTGACGTGCCATGGACGATCTGCATCAGGCCATGCTGCACCACTACCTGTTGAGTGACCTGTGTCCTTTCGGCACGGCTTCATGCGCACTCAGACGCGCACAGCTGTACCTTCTGCTGTGCCTTGGACGCTGTGCATCTGGCTATGCTGCTCCACAGACCCTCGAGTGACCTCCGGACCTTGCGGCACGGCTTCATGCGCACTCAGACGCGCACAGCTGTGCCTTCTGCTGTGCCTTGAACGCTGTGCATCTGGCCGTGCTGCTCTACAGACCCTCGAGTGACCTTCCGACCTTGCGGCACGGCTTCATGCGCACTCAGACGCGCACAGCTGTGCCTTCTGCTGTGCCTTGGACGCTGTGCATCTGGCTATGCTGCTCCACAGACCCTCGAGTGACCTCCGGCCTTGCGGCACGGCTTCATGCGCACTCAGACGCGCACAGCTGTGCCTTCTGCTGTGCCTTGGACGCTGCGCATCTGGCCATGCTGCTCCACAGACCTTTGAGTGACCTGCATTCTCGCTGCACGGCTTCATGCGCATTCAAACGCACCCTGCCGTGCCCTTTGCCGTGCCTCGGATGCTGTGCATCTGGCCATGCTGCTCAACAGACCCTAGCGTGGCCTGCGTCCTTGCGGCACGGCTTTCTGCGCATTCAGACACGCACTGACGTGCCATGGACGATCTGCATCAGGCCATGCTGCACCACTACCTGTTGAGTGACCTGTGTCCTTTCGGCACGGCTTCATGCGCACTCAGACGCGCACAGCTGTGCCTTCTGCTGTGCCTTGGACGCTGTGCATCTGGCTATGCTGCTCCACAGACCCTCGAGTGACCTCCGGCCTTGCGGCACGGCTTCATGCGCACTCAGACGCGCACAGCTGTGCCTTCTGCTGTGCCTTGAACGCTGTGCATTCTGGCCGTTGCTGCTCTAACAGACCCTCGAGTGACCTCCGACCTTGCGGCACGGCTTCATGCGCACTCAGAACGCGCCACAGCTGTGCCTTCTGCTGTGCCTTGGACGCTGTGCATCTGGCTATGCTGCTCCACAGACCCTCGAGTGACCTCCGGCCTTGCGGCACGGCTTCATGCGCACTCAGACGCGCACAGCTGTGCCTTCTGCTGTGCCTTGGACGCTGCGCATCTGGGCCATGCTGCTCCACAGACCTTTGAGTGACCTGCATTCTCGCTGCACGGCTTCAATGCCGCATTCAAACGCACCCTGCCGTGCCCTTTGCCGTGCCTCGGATGCTGTGCATCTGGCCATGCTGCCTCAACAGACCCTAGCGTGGCCTGCGTCCTTTGCGGCACGGCTTTCTGCGCATTCAGACACGCACTGACGTGCCATGGACGATCTGCAGTCAGGCCATGCTGCACCACTTACCTGTTGAGTGACCTGTGTCCTTTCGGCACGGCTTCATGCGCACTCAGACGCGCACAGCTGTGCCTTCTGCTGTGCCTTGGACGCTGTGCATCTGGCTATGCTGCTCCACAGACCCTCGAGTGACCTCCGACCTTGCGGCACGGCTTCATGCGCACTCAGACGCGCAATGCTGTGCCTTCTGCTGTGCCTTGAACGCTGTGCATCTGGCCGTGCTGCTCTACAGACCCTCGAGTGACCTCCGACCTTGCGGCACGGCTTCATGCGCACTCAGACGCGCACAGCTGTGCCTTCTGCTGTGCCTTGGACGCTGTGCATCTGGCTATGCTGCTCCACAGACCCTCGAGTGACCTCCGGCCTTGCGGCACGGCTTCATGCGCACTCAGACGCGCACAGCTGTGCCTTCTGCTGTGCCTTGGACGCTGCGCATCTGGCCATGCTGCTCCACAGACCTTTGAGTGACCTGCATTTCCTCGCTGCACGGCTTCATGCGCATTCAAACGCGCCCTGCCGTGCCCTTTGCCGTGCCTCGGATGCTGTGCATCTGGCCATGCTGCTCAACAGACCCTAGCGTGGCCTGCGTCCTTGCGGCACGGCTTTTCTGCGCATTCAGACACGCACTGACGTGCCATGGACGATCTGCATCAGGCCATGCTGCACCACTACCTGTTGAGTGACCTGTGTCCTTTCGGCACGGCTTCAATGCGCACTCAGACGCGCACAGCTGTGCCTTCTGCTGTGCCTTGGACGCTGTGCATCTGGCTATGCTGCTCCACAGACCCTCGAGTGACCTCCGGCCTTGCGGCACGGCTTCATGCGCACTCAGACGCGCACAGCTGTGCCTTCTGCTGTGCCTTGAACGCTGTGGCATCTGGCCGTGCTGCTCTACAGACCCTCGAGTGACCTCCGACCTTGCGGCACGGCTTCATGCGCACTCAGACGCGCACAGCTGTGCCTTCTGCTGTGCCTTGGACGCTGTGCATCTGGCTATGCTGCTCCACAGACCCTCGATGTGACCTCCCGGCCTTGCGGCATCGGCCTCATGCGCACTCAGACGCGCACAGCTGTGCCTTCTGCTGTGCCTTGGACGCTGCGCATCTGGCCATGCTGCTCCACAGACCTGAGTGACCTGCGTCCTTGCTGCACGGCTTCATGCGCACTCAGACGCGCCTGCCGTGCCTTTTGCTGTGCCTCGGACGCTGTGCATCTGGCCATGCTGCTCCACAGACCCTAGAGTGACCTGCGTCCTTGCGGCACGGCTTTATGCGCATTCAGACACGCACTGCCTGCCATGGACGATCTGCATCAGGCCATGCTGCACCACAGACCCTTGAGTGACCTGCGTCCTTTCGGCACGGCTTCATGCGCACTCAGACGCGCACAGCTGTGCCTTCTGCTGTGCCTTGGACGCTGTGCATCTGGCCATGCTGCTCCACAGACCCTCGAGTGACCTGCGACCTTGCGGCACGGCTTCATGCGCACTCAGACGCGCACAGCTGTGCCTTCTGCTGTGCCTTGGACGCTGTGCATCTGGCTATGCTGCTCCCACAGACCCTCGAGTGACCTCCGGCCTTGCGGCACGGCTTCATGCGCTCTCAGACGCGCACAGCTGTGCCTTCTGCTGTGCCTTGAACGCTGTGCATCTGGCCGTGCTGCTCTACAGACCCTCGAGTGACCTCCGACCTTGCGGCACGGCTTCATGCGCACTCAGACGCGCACAGCTGTGCCTTCTGCTGTGCCTTGGACGCTGTGCATCTGGCTATGCTGCTCCACAGACCCTCGAGTGACCTCCGGCCTTGCGGCACGGCTTCATGCGCACTCAGACGCGCACAGCTGTGCCTTCTGCTGTGCCTTGGACGCTGCGCATCTGGCCATGCTGCTCCACAGACCTTTGAGTGACCTGCATTCTCGCTGCACGGCTTCATGCGCATTCAAACGCACCCTGCCGTGCCCTTTGCCGTGCCTCGGATGCTGTGCATCTGGCCATGCTGCTCAACAGACCCTAGCGTGGCCTGCGTCCTTGCGGCACGGCTTTCTGCGCATTCAGACACGCACTGACGTGCCATGGACGATCTGCATCAGGCCATGCTGCACCACTACCTGTTGAGTGACCTGTGTCCTTTCGGCACGGCTTCATGCGCACTCAGACGCGCACAGCTGTGCCTTCTGCTGTGCCTTGAACGCTGTGCATCTGGCTATGCTGCTCCACAGACCCTCGAGTGACCTCCGGCCTTGCGGCACGGCTTCATGCGCACTCAGACGCGCACAGCTGTGCCTTCTGCTGTGCCTTGAACGCTGTGCATCTGGCCGTGCTGCTCTACAGACCCTCGAGTGACCTCCGACCTTGCGGCACGGCTTCATGCGCACTCAGACGCGCACAGCTGTGCCTTCTGCTGTGCCTTGGACGCTGTGCATCTGGCTATGCTGCTCCACAGACCCTCGAGTGACCTCCGGCCTTGCGGCACGGCTTCATGCGCACTCAGACGCGCACAGCTGTGCCTTCTGCTGTGCCTTGGACGCTGTGCATCTGGCTATGCTGCTCCACAGACCCTCGAGTGACCTCCGGCCTTGCGGCACGGCTTCATGCGCACTCAGACGCGCACAGCTGTGCCTTCTGCTGTGCCTTGGACGCTGTGCATCTGGCTATGCTGCTCCACAGACCCTCGAGTGACCTCCGGCCTTGCGGCACGGCTTCATGCGCACTCAGACGCGCACAGCTGTGCCTTCTGCTGTGCCTTGAACGCTGTGCATCTGGCCGTGCTGCTCTACAGACCCTCGAGTGACCTCCGACCTTGCGGCACGGCTTCATGCGCACTCAGACGCGCACAGCTGTGCCTTCTGCTGTGCCTTGGACGCTGTGCATCTGGCTATGCTGCTCCACAGACCCTCGAGTGACCTCCGGCCTTGCGGCACGGCTTCATGCGCACTCAGACGCGCACAGCTGTGCCTTCTGCTGTGCCTTGAACGCTGTGCATCTGGCCGTGCTGCTCTACAGACCCTCGAGTGACCTCCGACCTTGCGGCACGGCTTCATGCGCACTCAGACGCGCACAGCTGTGCCTTCTGCTGTGCCTTGGACGCTGTGCATCTGGCTATGCTGCTCCACAGACCCTCGAGTGACCTCCGGCCTTGCGGCACGGCTTCATGCGCACTCAGACGCGCACAGCTGTGCCTTCTGCTGTGCCTTGGACGCTGCGCATCTGGCCATGCTGCTCCACAGACCTTTGAGTGACCTGCATTCTCGCTGCACGGCTTCATGCGCATTCAAACGCACCCTGCCGTGCCCTTTGCCGTGCCTCGGATGCTGTGCATCTGGCCATGCTGCTCAACAGACCCTAGCGTGGCCTGCGTCCTTGCGGCACGGCTTTCTGCGCATTCAGACACGCACTGACGTGCCATGGACGATCTGCATCAGGCCATGCTGCACCACTACCTGTTGAGTGACCTGTGTCCTTTCGGCACGGCTTCATGCGCACTCAGACGCGCACAGCTGTGCCTTCTGCTGTGCCTTGAACGCTGCGCATCTGGCCGTGCTGCTCTACAGACCCTCGAGTGACCTCCGACCTTGCGGCACGGCTTCATGCGCACTCAGACGCGCAATGCTGTGCCTTCTGCTGTGCCTTGGACGCTGTGCATCTGGCCATGCTGCTCCACAGACCCTCGAGTGACCTCCGGCCTTGCAGCACGGCTTCATGCGCACTCAGACGCGCACAGCTGTGCCTTCTGCTGTGCCTTAGACGCTGTGCATCTGGCCATGCTGCTCCACAGACCCTAGAGTGACCTGCGTCCTTGCGGCACGGCCTTATGCGCACTCGGACGCGCACAGCTGTGCATTCTGCTGTGCCTTGGACGATGCGCATCTGGCCATGCTGCTCCACAGACCTTTGAGTGACCTGCATTCTTGCTGCACGGCTTCATGCGCATTCAAACGCACCCTGCCGTGCCCTTTGCTGTGCTCGGATGCTGTGCATCTGGCCATGCTGCTCCACAGACCCTAGCGTGGCCTGCGTCCTTGCTGCACGGCTTTCTGCGCATTCAGACACGCACTGACGTGCCATGGACGATCTGCATCAGGCCATGCTGCACCACTACCTCTTGAGTGACCTGTGTCCTTTCGGCACGGCTTCATGCGCACTCAGATGCGCACAGCTGTGCATTCTGCTGTGCCTAGGACGCTGTGCATCTGGCCATGCTGCTCCACAGACCCTAGAGTGACCTGCGTCCTTGCGGCACGGCCTTATGCGCACTCGGACGCGCACAGCTGTGCATTCTGCTGTGCCTTGGACGATGCGCATCTGGCCATGCTGCTCCACAGACCTTTGAGTGACCTGCATTCTTGCTGCACGGCTTCATGCGCATTCAAACGCACCCTGCCGTGCCCTTTGCTGTGCTCGGATGCTGTGCATCTGGCCATGCTGCTCCACAGACCCTAGCGTGGCCTGCGTCCTTGCTGCACGGCTTTCTGCGCATTCAGACACGCACTGACGTGCCATGGACGATCTGCATCAGGCCATGCTGCACCACTACCTCTTGAGTGACCTGTGTCCTTTCGGCACGGCTTCATGCGCACTCAGATGCGCACAGCTGTGCATTCTGCTGTGCCTTGAACGCTGCGCATCTGGCCGTGCTGCTCTACAGACCCTCGAGTGACCTCCGACCTTGCGGCACGGCTTCATGCGCACTCAGACACACACTGACGTGCCATGGACGATCTGCATCAGGCCATGCTGCACCACTACCTCTTGAGTGACCTGTGTCCTTTCGGCACGGCTTCATGCGCACTCAGACGCGCACAGCTGTGCCTTCTGCTGTGCCTTGGACGCTGCGCATCTGGCCGTGCAGCTCCACAGACCCTCGAGTGACCTGCAGCCTTGCGGCACGGCTTTACGTGCACTCAGATGCACCCTGCTGTGCCTTGGACGCTGTGCATCTGGCCATGCTGCTCCACAGACCCTAGAGTGACCTGCGTCCTTGCTGCACGGCTTTATGCGCATTCAGTCGCGCCCTGCCAAGCCTTCTGCTGTGCCTCGGTCGCTGTGCATCTGGCCATGCTGCTCCACAGACCCTAGAGTGACCTGCGTCCTTGCCGCACGGCTTCATGCGCACTCAGACGCGCCCTGCCAAGCCTTCTGCTGTGCCTTGGACGCTGTGCATCTGGCCATGCTGCTCCACAGACCCTAGAGTGACCTGCGTCCTTGCGGCACGGCCTTATGCGCACTCGGACGCGCCCTGCCGTGCCTTGTGATGTGCCTTGAACGCTGCGCATCTGGCCGTGCTGCTCTACAGACCCTCGAGTGACCTCCGACCTTGCGGCACGGCTTCATGCGCACTCAGATGCACCCTGCTGTGCCTTGGACGCTGTGCACCTGGCCATGCTGCTCCACAGACCCTAGAGTGACCTGCATTCTTGCTGCACGGCTTCATGCGCATTCAAACGCACCCTGCCGTGCCCTTTGCTCTGCCTCGGATGCTGTGCATCTGGCCATGCTGCTCCACAGACCCTAGCGTGGCCTGCGTCCTTGTGGCACGGCTTTCTGCGCATTCAGACACGCACTGACGTGCCATGGACGATCTGCATCAGGCCATGCTGCACCACTACCTCTTGAGTGACCTGTGTCCTTTCGGCACGGCTTTATGCGCACTCAGACGCGCACAGCTGTGCCTTCTGCTGTGCCTTGAACGCTGCGCATCTGGCCGTGCTGCTCTACAGACCCTCGAGTGACCTCCGACCTTGCGGCACGGCTTCATGCGCACTCAGACGCGCACAGCTGTGCCTTCTGTTGTGCCTTGGACGCTGCGCATCTGGCCATGCTGCTCCACAGACCCTAGAGTGACCTGCGTCCTTGCTGCACGGCTTCATGCGCACTCAGACGCGCCCTGCCGTGCTTTGTGATGTGCCTTGGACGCTGTGCATCTGGCCATGCTGCTCCACAGACCCTAGAGTGACCTGCGTCCTTGCGGCACGGCCTTATGCGCACTTGCACGCGCCCTGCCGTGCCTTGTGATGTGCCTTGGACGCTGTGCATCTGGCCATGCTGCTCCACAGACCCTAGAGTGACCTGCGTCCTTGCGGCACGGCCTTATGCGCACTCGGACGCGCCCTGCCGTGCCTTGTGATGTGCCTTGGACGCTGTGCATCTGGCTATGCTGCTCCACAGACCCTCGAGTGACCTCCGGCCTTGCAGCACGGTTTCATGCGCACTCAGACGCGCACAGCTGTGCCTTCTGCTGTGCCTTGGACGCTGCGCATCTGGCCATGCTGCTCCACAGACCTTTGAGTGACCTGAATTCTTGCTGCACGGCTTCATGCGCATTCAAACGCACCCTGCCGTGCCCTTTGCTGTGCCTCGGATGCTGTGCATCTGGCCATGCTGCTCCACAGACCCTAGCGTGGCCTGCGTCCTTGCGGCACGGCTTTCTGCGCATTCAGACACGCACTGACGTGCCATGGACGATCTGCATCAGGCCATGCTGCACCACTACCTCTTGAGTGACCTGTGTCCTTTCGGCACGGCTTTATGCGCACTCAGACGCGCACAGCTGTGCCTTCTGCTGTGCCTTGAACGCTGCGCATCTGGCCGTGCTGCTCTACAGACCCTCGAGTGACCTCCGACCTTGCGGCACGGCTTCATGCGCACTCAGACGCGCACAGCTGTGCCTTCTGTTGTGCCTTGGACGCTGCGCATCTGCCCGTGCTGCTCCACAGACCCTCGAGTGACCTGCGGCCTTGCGGCACGGCTTCATGTGCACTCAGATGCACCCTGCTGTGCCTTGGACGCTGTGCATCTGGCCATGCTGCTCCACAGACCGTCGAGTGACCTGCGTCCTTGCTGCACGGCTTCATGCGTACTCAGAAGCGCCCTGCCAAGCCTTCTGTTGTGCCTCGGACGCTGTGCATCTGGCCATTCTGCTCCACAGACCCTAGAGTGACCTGCGTCCTTGCTGCACGGCTTCATGCGCACTCAAACGCACCCTGCCGTGCCCTTTGCTTTGCCTCGGATGCTGTGCATCTGGCCCTGCTGCTCCACAGACCCTCGAGTGACCTGCGGCCTTGCTGCACGGCTTCATGCGCACTCAGACGCGCCCTGCCAAGCCTTCTGCTGTGCCTTGGACGCTGCGCATCTGGCCATGCTGCTCCACAGACCTTTGAGTGACCTGAATTCTTGCTGCACGGCTTCATGCGCATTCAAACGCACCCTGCCGTGCCCTTTGCTGTGCCTCGGATGCTGTGCATCTGGCCATGCTGTTCCACAGACCCTAGAGTGACCTGCGTCCTTGCGGCACGGCTTTATGTGCATTCAGACGCGCACTGCTGTGCCGTGGACGATCTGCATTAGGCCATGCTGTACCACTACCTCTTGAGTGACCTGTGTCCTTTCGGCACGGCTTCATGCGTACTCAGACGCGCACAGCTGTGCCTTCTGCTCTGCCTTGGACGCTGCGCATCTGGCCGTGCTGCTCCACAGACACTCGAGTGACCTCCGACCTTGCGGCACGGCTTCATGCGCACTCAGACGCGCACAGCTGTGCCTTCTGTTGTGCCTTGAACGCTGCGCATCTTGCCGTGCTGCTCCACAGACCCTCCAGTGACCTGCGGCCCTGCGGCACGGCTTCATGTGCACTCAGATGCACCCTGCTGTGCCTTGGACGCTGTGCATCTGGCCATGCTGCTCCACAGACCCTAGAGTGACCTGCGTCCTTGCCGCACGGCTTCATGCGCACTCAGACGCGCCCTGCCAAGCCTTCTGCTGTGCCTTGGACGCTGTGCATCTGGCCATGCTGCTCCACAGACCCTAGAGTGACCTGCGTCCTTGCGGCACGGCCTTATGCGCACTCGGACGCGCCCTGCCGTGCCTTGTGATGTGCCTTGAACGCTGCGCATCTGGCCGTGCTGCTCTACAGACCCTCGAGTGACCTCCGACCTTGCGGCACGGCTTCATGCGCACTCAGATGCACCCTGCTGTGCCTTGGACGCTGTGCACCTGGCCATGCTGCTCCACAGACCCTAGAGTGACCTGCATTCTTGCTGCACGGCTTCATGCGCATTCAAACGCACCCTGCCGTGCCCTTTGCTCTGCCTCGGATGCTGTGCATCTGGCCATGCTGCTCCACAGACCCTAGCGTGGCCTGCGTCCTTGTGGCACGGCTTTCTGCGCATTCAGACACGCACTGACGTGCCATGGACGATCTGCATCAGGCCATGCTGCACCACTACCTCTTGAGTGACCTGTGTCCTTTCGGCACGGCTTTATGCGCACTCAGACGCGCACAGCTGTGCCTTCTGCTGTGCCTTGAACGCTGCGCATCTGGCCGTGCTGCTCTACAGACCCTCGAGTGACCTCCGACCTTGCGGCACGGCTTCATGCGCACTCAGACGCGCACAGCTGTGCCTTCTGTTGTGCCTTGGACGCTGCGCATCTGGCCATGCTGCTCCACAGACCCTAGAGTGACCTGCGTCCTTGCTGCACGGCTTCATGCGCACTCAGACGCGCCCTGCCGTGCTTTGTGATGTGCCTTGGACGCTGTGCATCTGGCCATGCTGCTCCACAGACCCTAGAGTGACCTGCGTCCTTGCGGCACGGCCTTATGCGCACTTGCACGCGCCCTGCCGTGCCTTGTGATGTGCCTTGGACGCTGTGCATCTGGCCATGCTGCTCCACAGACCCTAGAGTGACCTGCGTCCTTGCGGCACGGCCTTATGCGCACTCGGACGCGCCCTGCCGTGCCTTGTGATGTGCCTTGGACGCTGTGCATCTGGCTATGCTGCTCCACAGACCCTCGAGTGACCTCCGGCCTTGCAGCACGGTTTCATGCGCACTCAGACGCGCACAGCTGTGCCTTCTGCTGTGCCTTGGACGCTGCGCATCTGGCCATGCTGCTCCACAGACCTTTGAGTGACCTGAATTCTTGCTGCACGGCTTCATGCGCATTCAAACGCACCCTGCCGTGCCCTTTGCTGTGCCTCGGATGCTGTGCATCTGGCCATGCTGTTCCACAGACCCTAGAGTGACCTGCGTCCTTGCGGCACGGCTTTATGTGCATTCAGACGCGCACTGCTGTGCCGTGGACGATCTGCATTAGGCCATGCTGTACCACTACCTCTTGAGTGACCTGTGTCCTTTCGGCACGGCTTCATGCGTACTCAGACGCGCACAGCTGTGCCTTCTGCTCTGCCTTGGACGCTGCGCATCTGGCCGTGCTGCTCCACAGACACTCGAGTGACCTCCGACCTTGCGGCACGGCTTCATGCGCACTCAGACGCGCACAGCTGTGCCTTCTGTTGTGCCTTGAACGCTGCGCATCTTGCCGTGCTGCTCCACAGACCCTCCAGTGACCTGCGGCCCTGCGGCACGGCTTCATGTGCACTCAGATGCACCCTGCTGTGCCTTGGACGCTGTGCATCTGGCCATGCTGCTCCACAGACCGTCGAGTGACCTGCGTCCTTGCTGCACGGCTTCATGCGTACTCAGAAGCGCCCTGCCAAGCCTTCTGTTGTGCCTCGGACGCTGTGCATCTGGCCATGCTGCTCCACAGACCCTAGAGTGACCTGCGTCCTTGCTGCACGGCTTCATGCGCACTCAAACGCACCCTGCCGTGCCCTTTGCTTTGCCTCGGATGCTGTGCATCTGGCCATGCTGCTCCACAGACCCTAGCGTGGCCTGCGTCCTTGCGGCACGGCCTTATGCGCACTTGCACGCGCCCTGCCGTGCCTTGTGATGTGCCTTGGACGCTGTGCATCTGGCCATGCTGCTCCACAGACCCTAGAGTGACCTGCGTCCTTGCGGCACGGCCTTATGCGCACTCGGACGCGCCCTGCCGTGCCTTGTGATGTGCCTTGGACGCTGTGCATCTGGCTATGCTGCTCCACAGACCCTCGAGTGACCTCCGGCCTTGCAGCACGGTTTCATGCGCACTCAGACGCGCACAGCTGTGCCTTCTGCTGTGCCTTGGACGCTGCGCATCTGGCCATGCTGCTCCACAGACCTTTGAGTGACCTGAATTCTTGCTGCACGGCTTCATGCGCATTCAAACGCACCCTGCCGTGCCCTTTGCTGTGCCTCGGATGCTGTGCATCTGGCCATGCTGTTCCACAGACCCTAGAGTGACCTGCGTCCTTGCGGCACGGCTTTATGTGCATTCAGACGCGCACTGCTGTGCCGTGGACGATCTGCATTAGGCCATGCTGTACCACTACCTCTTGAGTGACCTGTGTCCTTTCGGCACGGCTTCATGCGTACTCAGACGCGCACAGCTGTGCCTTCTGCTCTGCCTTGGACGCTGCGCATCTGGCCGTGCTGCTCCACAGACACTCGAGTGACCTCCGACCTTGCGGCACGGCTTCATGCGCACTCAGACGCGCACAGCTGTGCCTTCTGTTGTGCCTTGAACGCTGCGCATCTTGCCGTGCTGCTCCACAGACCCTCCAGTGACCTGCGGCCCTGCGGCACGGCTTCATGTGCACTCAGATGCACCCTGCTGTGCCTTGGACGCTGTGCATCTGGCCATGCTGCTCCACAGACCCTCGAGTGACCTGCGGCCTTGCTGCACGGCTTCATGCGCACTCAGACGCGCCCTGCCAAGCCTTCTGCTGTGCCTTGGACGCTGTGCATCTGGCCATGCTGTTCCACAGACCCTAGAGTGACCTGCGTCCTTGCGGCACGGCTTTATGTGCATTCAGACGCGCACTGCTGTGCCGTGGACGATCTGCATTAGGCCATGCTGTACCACTACCTCTTGAGTGACCTGTGTCCTTTCGGCACGGCTTCATGCGTACTCAGACGCGCACAGCTGTGCCTTCTGCTCTGCCTTGGACGCTGCGCATCTGGCCGTGCTGCTCCACAGACACTCGAGTGACCTCCGACCTTGCGGCACGGCTTCATGCGCACTCAGACGCGCACAGCTGTGCCTTCTGTTGTGCCTTGAACGCTGCGCATCTTGCCGTGCTGCTCCACAGACCCTCCAGTGACCTGCGGCCCTGCGGCACGGCTTCATGTGCACTCAGATGCACCCTGCTGTGCCTTGGACGCTGTGCATCTGGCCATGCTGCTCCACAGACCGTCGAGTGACCTGCGTCCTTGCTGCACGGCTTCATGCGTACTCAGAAGCGCCCTGCCAAGCCTTCTGTTGTGCCTCGGACGCTGTGCATCTGGCCATGCTGCTCCACAGACCCTAGAGTGACCTGCGTCCTTGCTGCACGGCTTCATGCGCACTCAAACGCACCCTGCCGTGCCCTTTGCTTTGCCTCGGATGCTGTGCATCTGGCCCTGCTGCTCCACAGACCCTCGAGTGACCTGCGGCCTTGCTGCACGGCTTCATGCGCACTCAGACGCGCCCTGCCAAGCCTTCTGCTGTGCCTTGGACGCTGTGCATCTGGCCATGCTGTTCCACAGACCCTAGAGTGACCTGCGTCCTTGCGGCACGGCTTTATGTGCATTCAGACGCGCACTGCTGTGCCATGGACGATCTGCATTAGGCCATGCTGTACCACTACCTCTTGAGTGACCTGTGTCCTTTCGGCACGGCTTCATGCGTACTCAGACGCGCACAGCTGTGCCTTCTGCTCTGCCTTGGACGCTGCGCATCTGGCCGTGCTGCTCCACAGACACTCGAGTGACCTCCGACCTTGCGGCACGGCTTCATGCGCACTCAGACGCGCACAGCTGTGCCTTCTGCTGTGCCTTGAACGCTGCGCATCTTGCCGTGCTGCTCCACAGACCCTCCAGTGACCTGCGGCCCTGCGGCACGGCTTCATGTGCACTCAGATGCACCCTGCTGTGCCTTGGACGCTGTGCATCTGGCCATGCTGTTCCACAGACCCTAGAGTGACCTGCGTCCTTGCGGCACGGCTTTATGTGCATTCAGACGCGCACTGCTGTGCCGTGGACGATCTGCATCAGGCCATGCTGTACCACTACCTCTTGAGTGACCTGTGTCCTTTCGGCACGGCTTCACGCGCACTCAGACGCGCACAGCTGTGCCTTCTGCTCTGCCTTGGACGCTGCGCATCTGGCTGTGCTGCTCCACAGACCCTCGAGTGTCCTCCGGCCTTGCGGCACGGCTTTATGCGCACTCAGACGCGCACAGCTGTGCCTTCTGCTGTGTCTTGGACGCTGAGCATCTGGCCATGCTGCTCCACAGACCTTTGAGTGACCTGCATTCTTGCTGCACGGCTTCATGCGCATTCAAACGCACCCTGCCGTGCCCTTTGCTTTGCCTCGGATGCTGTGCATCTGGCCCTGCTGCTCCACAGACCCTCGAGTGACCTGCGGCCTTGCGGCACGGCTTCATGTGCACTCAGAGGGAGATACGTTACAGATGTATGCTCCACAAGGTGGAAGAACACAGAGGCTCGATTCATGGCAATGCACCAAAAATCAATGCCCATGGCCAAGCGCCGTACACAGACAGAAACACAGCAGCATCTGTATTGCGCTAAAGTTCCCTCGACACATTCTCACACGCTATTCACTAGTGCTGCTCACAGCACGGCTCACAACACACTCAGAACTGCTCCACCGGCACGTCCAGGCCCGGCATGAAGTGCTTGCCGGTCACACGCGCAATGGCCGACAGCGACTGAGCATACATGTTGGCATTCCCCATCTGCAACGCACAAGACAACTTCTTGTACGTGTTCATGACAAACACCGACTTGGAGATTCGCCCCGACATGGCAGCGGTGTCCCCAAGCCTTTTCACATACTCAATCGCTTTCTGGTCCAGCCACCCATACGACTCCATCGCAAAAGGAAAGAACTCATACTGCGGAGCCTCCACAAACGCCAGCCAATCACGCTCCTTGCCCTGCTCAGCAAGCTTGGCCGTGTGGCCAGGCGTGTCAGCCGCCGTGGTATACACATGCTTCACACCCGTGTACACGATGGTCACGTCAACCATAACATGCTCGCCCTTCACATGGATGGCCAGCATGTTTGCCTTGTGCAGGCCCTCAGCACCACTCGTCGCGTGGGCCCCCCGGAGGTGGCGGTACGGCGGCTCAGAGCTGCTACTCAAGCCGACCGCTGAAACACAAAGGCTCAGTACATCACGTAAGTCATCGTGGCGCATCTGAGTGTTTTTTGCGACCTGCTTGCAGGCCATGGCATGGTCTGGCCGCCCAGCGCACTCGCTGGGGCAGCTGCACGGCGGCATCTCCACCGGGCAGTGAACGCGAAGCCCGAGGCGGTGGCGGCCGGCTGTGGCGAAGGTGTGGTTGCCCAGCGTCGTGAGGTTGCCGGGCAGGCAAAGCAGCCAGCCGCTGGAAGCGGCGCCGCCGGCGCTCAGCAGGCGCGCGGTGCCGCGCTTGCCGGCGTCCGTGCGCGTGTCCTGCTCGTCCATGTGGGCCTTGCCGGCTGCGTCGGCGACGGACCGGGCGGCACGGTGCTGCACGTGTGGGAGCAGCTTGCGCACACCGTCATCGCTGAGGGCGAGGGGGCCGTCCCCCTCGAGCCCTGCCGCGATACCCTTGCACTCGGTGCGCACGAGCTCCTAGCGCCGCTGCAGGTCAGGGCCCGTCGAGCCGGTTGAACACGGCGGGCCCGTCGGCCAGGACCTTGTGCGCCGCCCCCACACCTGCGAGCAGCGCGGCGTCCGCCTCGGCGGGCGAGGTGGAGCGCAGCCCGAAGCCCGTTTGGCGCATGGGCAGCAGCAGCTGGCGCCGCTCTAGGCTCGGCAGGGTACGGGACCCTTCCGGGCCCTCGCCGCGCGGCAAATGGAACAGGCCGGCCACCGCGTCGATGACCGCACCCTCCACCGCACGCGTGGCAGGCTCCAGCAGCTCCCAACGCGTGGTGCGCTGGTGATGCACAAGGCGCATAGAGAGGGACTGTCGTAGCACCTGGTACTGCGTCTGCTTGGCCAGCGGCAAGCTCACGAGCTTGTCCACCAGCCCCACGACCTTGGTGGCGCTAGCGGCAAGGCAGTCGCGCACAAAGTCCTCAGTACCCAGGGGCGTGCCGACCACAACAATGCCGTCGACGCGGTGGGGCACGCCCGTGTCCCGCTCGATGGCGCGGCACTCCGCGTGCATCGCCTCGTGCGGGCTGGTCACCCCCGACTTGTGCGCGACCGCTCTCAGGCCGATGGACTTTGCACTGCCCGGGCCATCGCCGAGCAGGCGGCCAATGGCTTGCCGCAGTGGCGGCCCATGGCTTACCGCAGTCAAGTCGTCGAGGAACGACACAGACGGCACCTCTGGCACTGTTTCCGCGAGACTACGCAACACTGTGTGAAACGCTAACGCGAAAAGCAGTGGGCCTAGAGGGTCGCCCTGCCGCACTCCTGTCTGCGACTCAATCACGGTCCCCGCGGCAGCACCTATCACATGCAGCTCAGAGGCACCCCCGTACCCCCACTGTACCAGCGGCAGCAGCTCCGGGACATGCTCTTTTGTGGCCTGGAACACTGCATTACGGTCAACCTCATTGAAAGCATTTTTCATGTCTACCGTCAACACAATGTTTTCCGGGTCACGTTCCAAGGCGGCCACAACCCCGTGTACGACCGCCTCAGTACCGCACTCAACCCCCACGCCCACTTGCAGCGGTGCGAACTTTCGCCCTGCCTCTCTCCCCACCGCTTCAATCGCGCACATGGCCGCCACGCGGTACCAAACCTCGCCGATTGCGATCGGTCTGATACCGCCCTTGGGCTTGTGCAGCACAAGCAGGGACGAGTTCAGCAGGCCGCACTCACGCGGCAGCAACCCTAACAATATTATATTGACAAAATCAAGCGTTGCCTTGAACCCCCCTTCCGTCCCCTGTGCGACCGCGGCGATCATCTCGAACGACCAGCCGGAAGGCCCCCCAGCACGCCCGCGGTAGTGCGTTGACACACGACCGAGGACACTGAGGAGCGTCCGGCCGTCGATCGAGAGGGCGGGCACATCGCACTCCAGTGGCACGGGGAAGCTTGATCGTCAATACCTACAGCAATGCAATATCGTGGCAGGCCCATTTGAGGGGCCAGATCGAAAAAATACTGAACTTCTTTTGCTATCTCTCCCGCTGCTATATATTCTGCTTCTGATGATGATCGACTCACAGTCGGCTGCCTGGCCGACTTCCATGCAATGCACCCCAGCCCACACTTCACAACATAACCCGTGGTCGACTTCCGTGTCGCCTTGCACCCAGCCCAGTCTGAATCACAAAAGCCATGTAGAGCACATTCTGGTCCTCCTAGCATCAAGCTATATGAAGCTGTTCCTTTGACATATAATAAAACATCTTTCAGTCTTGCGAAGCTGCTACCTGTAGGCTGAGCAGTGAATCTTGCAAGAAACGAAACAGCAAAAGCAATGTCAGGTCTAGTGTTGTTGGCGATGTGGAGCAGTGCTCCCACGATGGACTTATACTGAGAGATTGCTGCTGCATCTGTGATGACTGGACCTGGAGGATCATTGTAGACATTGAGAATCATTGGAATGTTGACTGGCCATGCATCTTTCAGTCCGAGCTGCTCAATCAGCTTCTCAATGTGACGCTGCTGCTTCAGGTGGATTGTGCGGGCTGCTCTGTTGCGTTGGATGGTCATTTGCCGGAAATATTTGGATTCTCCTGTGTCTTTGCCTGGGAATTTGGAGAGAATGGCTTTCTTGATGGTCTGAACGCTGATCGACCTCTGGGCTGCAATCTGAATGTCATCAACGTAGCACAGAATGATGATGAAGCCGAGCTCTTCAGTGTAGAGCATGAATAGAGCGCCGTCGCTCTTGCATTGCACAAACCCCAGGAGCTTGAAGAACGCTGTGAGTGTCTTGTTCCACACGCGTGGGGCCTGCTTCAGATCATACAAGCTCTTGTTGAGGATGCAAACAAGCCCTGACATGTCATCATACCCATCTGGCTGCTGCATGTAGATCAATTCCTCAACTGCTCCTTGGATGAACGCATTTTTGATGTCAATGGAGTGGCATACAAGATCAAAGCATGCCACTATGGAGAGAAACAAGCGCACTGTGCTAGCGCGCACAACTGGAGCAAAGACCGCGTTGTAGTCAATACCCTCTCTCTGATAAAAGCCTTTTATCACCAGGCGGGCTTTGTAGCGTTCAATGGAGCCATCTGCGTTGAGCTTCCTCTTGAAGACCCATTTGCATGGAATGGCCTTCTTCCCTGGTGGCAGCTGCGTGAGCTCCCACGCATTCATGGAGACGAGAGAGTTGTACTCTTCTTCGACTGCTGCTTGCCAGTATGGTGCCTCAGGACCTGAAAGCGATGCTGCAAGCGTCAAGGGCTCCGGAGGGAGCCCTACAGGTGAAAATTTACGTGTGAGGCTTGGGGAAATCAGTGGAGGTATTTCTGGTAGGGATCTGAAGGTGGCTTCGTGTTGCGAGGTGGATTGCGGCGAGGTGTTGGTGGCTCATCGTTTGGGTGCTGTAGCATCAAAGAGTGGATTGTCTGCCATCAGGTGTAAGAGACCTGGCTGGTGCTGGTGCTGGTGCTGCTGTTGCTGCTGCTGTTGAGGCTGCTCCGCCTGTTGCTGCTGTGGAGCATTCGGCTGCTGCGGAGCCTGTGGCTGTTGCGGAGCCTGTGGCTGCTGCGGAGCCTGTGGCTGCTGCGGAGCCTGTTTCTGCTGAGGCTGCTGTGTTGCTGCCTCCATGAGTTCGGAGCACCTGTCAACGTGGGCGTCACTGGCTGGAGCTGCTGATTCATCAAACTTCACATCTCTGGAGATGCGAGATACGTTACAGATGTATGCTCCACAAGGTGGAAGAACACAGAGGCTCGATTCATGGCAATGCACCAAAAATCAATCCCCATGGCCAAGCGCCGTACACAGACAGAAACACAGCAGCTTCTGTATTGCGCTAAAGTTCCCTCAACACATTCTCACACACTATTCACTAGTGCTGCTCACAGCACGGCTCACAACACACTCAGAACTGCTCCACCGGCACGTCCAGGCCCGGCATGAAGTGCTTGCCGGTCACACGCGCAATGGCCGACAGCGACTGAGCATACATGTTGGCATTCCCCCTCTGCAACGCACAAGACAACTTCTTGTACGTGTTCATGACAAACACCGACTTGGAGATCCGCCCCGACATGGCAGCGGTGTCCCCAAGCCTTTTCACATACTCAATCGCTTTCTGGTCCAGCCACCCATACGACTCCATCGCAAAAGGAAAATACTCATACTGCGGAGCCTCCACAAACGCCAGCCAATCACGCTCCTTGCTCTGCTCAGCAAGCTTGGCCGTATGGCAAGGCGTGTAAGCCGCCTTGGGATACACATGCTTCACACCCGTGTGTACGATGGTCACGTCAACCATAACATGCTCGCCCTTCACATGGATGGCCTGCATGTCTGCCCTGTGCAGGCCCTCAGCACCACTCGTCGCGCGGGCCCCCCGGAGGTGGCGGTACGGCGGCTCAGAGCTGCTACTCACATCTCACAGAGCTGCTACACATCTCTACTCACATCTCTACTCACAGAGCTGCTACACATCTCTGGAGATGATAACGGTACCTTTGGGCAGCAGCACTCTATAAGCTTGAAAGTTTGGCTGAGCGTACCCGACGAATTTGCCCACGCCTGACCTGGGCGGCAGCTCGCCTTATCTCTGTTTCTGCACTGGGATTTTGTAGTGGCATGTGCAGCCCCAGACACGGAGGCTGCTGATGTCTGGCTTGGTGCCCTTGAGGAGCTCCCACGGAGACTTACCCCCATCGCTGCACATGATGTTTGCTAGATAGACGGCATGCACTACCGCCTCTGCCCAGAATGTCTTTTCCAGGCCAGCATCGGCCATCAGAGCATCGCGGAGCTCTGAAATGGTGCCAATAGCACGTTCTGCATGCCCGTTCTCTTGCGGGCTGTAGCCTGAGGTAGGCTGTGGCTCAATGTGGTGCTTCGTGCAGAATGCTTTCATGCGGTTGGACAAGAATACGGCATCTCGATCAAAGCGAAGAGCTTGCACTTTGGATGCGTACTTGTTCTCCAGGGTTGGAATCATGTTCATTAGAACATCTGCTGCATCTGCTTTCCGTGCAATTGGAGTAGCTATCTTGTAGCTGCTTTAGTCATCGACCACTATCAAGTAGTAGTTGGACTTCCCTGGTGTGGTTGCGAATGGACCTGCGATGTCTGCGTGCAGCTTCTCGAGCTTCGTGGTGGCTCGCTGGTGTGTGGGATTGAATGACTCTCGCTTCATCTTCCCTTCAGCACATGGTGTGCACACTGCTGTGGACTTGAGGTGTGCCTCAAACGCAGTGGCTGGTGGCAGCCATTGCACTGTCCCGCCTCTGGACATCATGGCAAGAGTGCTGTGACCGGCATGGCCAAATCTGCGGTGCCATATCATGGCAGCGTCTGCTTGAGTGAGGTTTGCATTGTGAGAGTTGCTGGTAGCTGCACCCGAGCGCATAGGGGTGCAGTGGATCTCATATAGGCCATCAATGAGAGTTGCGGCCAGTAGATGCTTGTCTTTGTGGTCCCTGAGGATGATTTTGCTGCTGTGCCCTGTGTAGGACATGCCTGCTGCGTATGCACGGCTGAGAGAGACGAGGTTGTGCTGTAGAGTTGGGACGAGCAGGACATTTTTTAGCGTTACCTGTTTGCCATATTGATTGGTCAAGCGAACCGTGCCTTTAGCTGAGACTTCTGCTGTCTGCTTGTTGGCAACTGTGCAGTGTGATTGAATGGGGTGAGCATCATGGAGGAGAGCTGGATCGTTGACCATGTGGTCGGTGGTTGCTGAGTCAAACAACCACTTCGATCTGTCTGTGGAGACCTTGTTGGCTACTATGTAGACAAAAGCACTGGACGCAAGATTGGCATGGGAGCCACGGCCATTGCGGCCATTACGGCCATGACGGCCTCCCCTGCCCTTGTTGTAATTCAGTGGATCGCGGCCTAAGGCCTGTGGGATCCTGAGCATGTCGTAGTCATGCGCAGGGGTTGGTGCTGTCACATACCTTGCTGTCTTAGGTATCTGTCCGTGACAGCGCCTGTACTTTCAGTTGGAGGATGAATCCACGTGAGACTTTGGACAGTAAAAGAGAGAGAGTGATTACACTACGATCTGTAGAGCCTATATAAGCGTTCAATCAACGTCTCATACGGATACGATCAGAATCAATGTCTGCGGCACGCAATCTTGCATGCATTGCTCGTGCATATGGTCAGCCATCGGTGCATGGCTGCCCCATAGCCACTCCGGATCAGCACCGTGATCCCCCGCATACATGGTCACCGTAGTCCTGTGTATGCCACCATGCATAGTCACCGTAGTCCTGTGCATGGCTGGATCACGACAGCCCTGATATCTGCCACGGCCTCCGCCGCGGCCGCCGTTGGAGTTGTGCTCAGCGGCTCGTTGATCATCCTTCAGCTTGAAGCATTGGAGGATGGTGTGACCCTTCTTATGGCAGTAGTCACACTCTCGATGGCTACGATTGCTACCCATCTGGTAAGCCTCCGAGTGCGAGGCAGTTGCTGAGGTGGTATGCAGTTTCTGGTAAAACGTACCACGGAGGTTCTCAGTCACGTCTGCGAGAGTGGGCAGTTTGGGCTGAGCGGCGATAGCTTGCGCCCAAGAAGAGTATGTTGAATCATCCAGTGCTGAAAGGAATACATGTCGTGATCCAGCCATGCACAGGACTACGGAGACCATGCATGGTGGCATACACAGGACTACGGAGACCATGTATGCATGGATACACGGCGCTGTTCCGGAGTGGCTATGGGACGCCATGCACCGATGGCTTACCATATGCACGAGCAATGCATGCTAGATTGCGTGCAGCAGACATTGATTCTGATCGTATCCGTATGAGACGTTTGGTTGAACGCTTATTTAGGCTCTACTGATCGTAGTGTAATCACTCTACTCTGCCAAAGACTCACGTGCTATAATCCAAGACTGAGAGCGCACTGTCACAGCGGAGGCCTGTACACCAGCCAGGTATGTGACAGCGCGACCCCCTGCGCACGGCTACGCCATGCTTAGATCCCACAGTGCCTTCGGGCTACGGTCTACTGAATTACGACATGGTATCGGTGATGTTTGTGGGTATTCTAGCAATGGTTGTATGCTTGCGATAGAGTCCAGGGGTCTACGGCTACGGCTGAGCGTCCCGATGAGCGATTCACACCGCTCTAGCGTTTAGCTGTAGAGTCCGTAGAGAGACTAGAGTACACAGATGCATAACGCTACGGCTGGACTGCATTCTGTTAGGGTACTGGTCTCGGAGAGAGGCCTACGGGTCTACGTGTCCCGCGACATACGATGGTCGTGTTGCGGGATGCCACCACGCCGAGAAGTTCCAGTGGCATATCGCCAGGGATCTATTGGCTGTGACGGCGAGGATGGAGAAGAAGTTCGTCCTCGCCACCACACACGTTCCACAGCGCGCCGCGAGCAGGCCGCGGAGGACCAGTTCGTGACCTAGGGGAAGAACAGCGCGTTGGGACCTACGGGTATCCCAATGGTCCTCTGCAGGCGGCATTGCCGGGAAATGCTGATCCTACGGGGGAAGCAGGAGCTCACGCCGCGACGCACGGGGTGTAGCACGCATATGCACAGCGGGCTGCACAGCGGGCTGCACAGCGGGCGGCACGCTAGGCTGCACGCTGGGCTGCACATTGGGATGCACACTGGACTACTCAGTGGGCATAGCGTTGCCAAAGGAGGATAGAGACTTCGTGGCAGACTGTAGTTTCGTCCATGAGGTCTGGTCGTTGCTACATGCTAAGTATATGCCATCAGTGGAAGTAGAAATACAGAAGCTGTATCACCAGCTCAGCAATACCCAGCAGGCTGGTAAGCCACTGGAGAAGCATGTGAATGAGGTGGTGGGCATAGTGAACCAGATGAGAGGACTGGGTGAGACTGTGTCTGATCAGTTGTACAGATCACGGTTGCTGGCAGTAGACAGAGAGTACAGCCTGTTGCAGCCCATGCTGCAGGCCATGCCAGTGCAGCAGATAGTGTCTACGCTGTTGACACATGCCCAGACAAACAGCAAGCAGGGTTCATCGCGATTCCCACGGGACGATCGCGGTGGACAACAGCGCCATGGGGGACGTGGGTACCGAGGTGGACGCTACGGTGGTCGCCAAGGTTCACCCCCACAGGTAGCAGCTGTGGGAGCAGGGGCAGCAGGGGGAGCAGAAAAGAGAAAATGCTTCAACTGTGATAAGCCTGGACATGTGCAAAAGGATTGTCCATTGCTCTCCGCAGAGGTCAAACAATTCCTGCAGAAGCAAGCAGCTGCAGGGCGAGGCCGTGGCAGAGGCCGCGGTGGCCCTCAGGTAGCTGTAGTTGACCTAGATAAGCTGCGAGCTGACTGTGCTGATGGGCCGTCTCCCAACATGCCGTACACTTTCCTAATAGATAGTGGCTCAGATATAAACATATGCTTTGACTATGATATGTTTTGCGAGATCAAGCCACCAGATATGCCGCAGTGTCAGCCTCTTGACCAGGGCAGGCTAGACATGTATGGTGTGGGCACGATCAGAGCTAATCTGGGAGAGTATGTGAGTGCACAGGGCACTATCACACCAGTAGACATAGAGTTGACAAACGTCTACTGGGTGCCGGCCAGTCCTATCAACATCCTTTCAACAAAGGAGTTGAAAAAGTCTGAGATATACTTGCATACGGGCAAGCATGCAAACCGGGTAGTGATGCCTGGGTTTCATGACCAGAGCTATGGGTTCCACAGGAACTGTGAGCAGGGTGAGGATGAGGATGGAAAACCTACTCTGACATGGTTCTGTGGGAAAGGCAGGCCGATATCGCAGATGCGGCCGGTAGATAGAGGAGCAGCCTGGACAAGTGCGAATAACTTGTTTCATAGGAATGGGAAATGGGTACGTGAGCAGCAGCAAGTTGCTGCAGTGACCGGTGTACCAAATGAACAAGGTTATTCCTTCCAGGTTGACCCATCATTCCTAGTGCATATCGCTTTTCACCATGCTGGCAATCGGGTACTCCAGTTGATGAGAGACAACTCACAACTGTATGACCTGAAGATGCTGAAACCTACGGGGGTAGCGCTTCAGTGTCATGGTTGCCACGTGGCTGAACAGAGAAGTGGCGATAGAGCACAGCACGGGGGCAAGGTGACGGAGAATGCCACCTATGCTGGAGAAGTGTTGCATGCTGATCTAGCAGGGCAGATCAAGCCAGTAGGAATCGGGGGTATAAACTACATCCTGGTAGTGGTGGATGAGTACTCCCGGTACTCCCATGTGATTCCGCTGAAGTCCAAGAGTGGGGCTGCGGAAATGATATGCCTGCTGATTGAGCGAATCCGCACTCAGATCGTGTATGATAGAGATGTTGGGGTGCGGAGGCTGCACACTGACCAGGGTGGTGAGTTCAGCTCTAACCAGCTGGCTCAGTACCTCGCATGGCGTGGCATTGAGCACACGTACACTGCCACGGGCCAGCATGAGTCCAATGGAATGGTGGAGAGAAAGATCGGTGTGCTGAACAGGAGTGTGAGGGCAAGCCTGCTACAAGCGGCTGTGCCTGCATTTCTGTGGCCAGAGGCGTATATGTGTGTGAACCATGCGCATAACCTGACGCCTAGCACAGCTCTAGAGGGTGTTAGGCGGAAGGAGGCCAAGCAGAAACTGGAGGAGAGACATGTGCAGACCAGTCGTGACCCGTGGTCAACGAATGAGGCTGTGAGAGCTGCACAGTTGCAGACGAGGAGAGCTCAGGCTCAGCAGATGAGTCTGCTGGCTCTGGCTGATGAGGGTATGGCCAGGGGCGATGGGTAGTTTGTCGCCCAGTGTGTGAAGAATGTTGATGTCAGACAGATTGTGCCATATCTGTTATGGTTCAGGAATGTGAGTGAGGACACGTTCCATCTGGTGGTGGCCCAGGTGAAGCCTTTCGGGTGTCCGATGTATGTATATGCCCGGAGAGAGGACTTCAGACACCTGGATGAGAGAGGAGTGCTCGGTTCTATATGGGACCGGGTGCTGGTCCTCACATGGACAGAGCTTACGTGAAGCAAGGGAATGGGGGAGCAGTGCGTATGTATAGGCATACGGCTTCTCCACCAGCTCTGCTGAGAGAGTTCGCGAAACGTTTCCACATGTCGGAGCAAGCTACGGTGGATCCGGTCATGTTGGAGAACTACGAGCTGGGAGAATTCGAGATCATGCCCGATGAGCATACTCGTGTAGTACCTGACGTTGGTTTCTTGCCCAACATGCAGAAATGGTTGAGATCAACTAGTGTTAGGGCAGTGCGACCACCAGCCAGTCGTGATCACATGATGCCAGAGAGGGGCAGAAATGTGGATTGGGCTGAGGGGGAGCATCCAGCGCTGGGGCACACACACTGGGAACCAGGCAGGCAGTTGCATCGGCGCTATGTGCCGGATGATGAGTTGCCTGAGGGTGAGCCGCCGTTTTTCACCGCGTGTTTTAGGCTCTGAGCTGATAGCCAGGCATGAGCGGTGGCACACGCCTGAGATTAGTGAGGCAGTGGTGACAGCGCGTTGCGCTTACACGGCCGAGGACTGTGTGAACAGGGTACCACACTGGGAGTATGATGCGGTTCAGCAACCGTCCGGTCCGCACAATGCTGAGATGCGACCGAGAGATGTGATCCCTACGCAGGATAGAGCAGTGCTGGATTTGAGTGGCTGCCGCATTGAGCCACAGGGTAGTGAGAATGATGAGTCTGAGGGGGAGGAACAGCCAGGGGCTGCCAGTGACTCTGCTGAGTCATTCTCAGGGGCATCTGAGCCCTCAGGATCTCGGTCTCGATCGCCAAGTGCCGCAGGAGGCAGCGGAGAACATCTGGATCCACCACAAGAGGTGAGGGTTCGATGGGTTCCAAAACCTTTCAAATTGATTCGCAAAACCTTAAGACCTGCTGTCCATGCTGTGGGAGTGAATGAAAGTGAGAATGCTGCTGTTGAGCGCATTTCCCCGGATGATGCACGTGAGCATGATGATGCTGGGAGCTCCACAGTAGTCCATATGGAGAGTGACGTCGGTGATCTGGCGGATGGAGTGTTTGCTACGGCTGACAGTGTGACTCCTGATGCAGAGAACACGACGGGGCAGGAGGTGATTCCGAGCAGTGGCAAGACTGCTAGCCGCAGTGAGTCAGGTGTGCAGCTGCTGCGAGGAAGAAGGTCAAAGCTGTGCTGGACGATCCAACGGTGAAGCAAGCCATGAGAGGCTGCCATCGTGAGCAGTGGATCATAGCAATGCTTGATGAGTTGACCTCCTTAAGGGAACATGATGTGTTCGAGTTAGTCAGGTGCCCAGCAGGAGTGAAGCCTGTGACAGGCAAGTGGGTACTTAAGATTAAGCGAGGAGCACAGGGTGAGATTGAGCGATTCAAGGCTAGATATGTAGCCAGGGGATTTACGCAAGTAGAAGGCGTAGATTTCTTTGAGACTTGGGCACCTGTGGGCAGTTATGCTACCTTCAGGGCTCTGTTGTCTGTCTGTGCTGTAGAGGATCTGGAGACGAGACACATAGACATTAAATGTGCTTTCCTGAATGGTGTTCTGGAAGAGGAAGTGTATGTGGCACAACCTCCTGTACTGGATGATGGTTCTGGTATGGTGTGGCGCCTGAAAAAGGCGTTGTATGGTCTGAAGCAAGCTGCCAGGGAGTGGCACAAAGCGCTTGCAGAACTCTTGTTGAGTATGGGTTTTGTGAGATCAGCCAGTGACCCCGCACTGTTTATTTGCAAAATAGGACGATGTCTTATTTTCTTATGGGTCGATGATCTGTTGATCTTCGGTCGTAAGGAGCAGATGGATGATGCCATCAGCAGGATCCTTGAGGCATTTGAGGGTCGTGACCTGGGGGAGCTGGGATATGTGCTGGGTATGGAGGTCATACGTGATCGGTCTGCTCGCACTATCACCATAACGCACAGAAAGAACATCAGGGACATGCTGGAAAGGTTCAGTATGAGTGAGTGCAGAAAGGCACCAACACCGTTGGTACCAAAGCAGAAAGTGTTTAGTCTGAAGGATGATCCTAGCCAGGAGAAGGCTACTGTCGCAGAGCATAAGAGTTTTATGCAAGCCGTAGGAAGCATCCAGTATGTGGCTGCTGTGTCGCGTCCTGATATTTCCTTTCCGGCTAATGTCTTGGCCAGGCATATGGCTGGGAGTGCGAAGTGTCATTGGGCTGCTGTCCAGCATGTACTGAGATACCTGCGAGGGACCATAGATCTTGGCTTGACTTTTAGTGGCTCCAATGAGGGAAGTAAGGTGTTGGAAGCATTTACGGATGCTGACTTCGCCAATGGTGCTTGCTTGAAGAGCGTGTCAGGAGTGATAGTCCGGATGCTTGGGAACTGTGTGTTCTGGCGTTCGAAGAGGCAGACTATTGTGGCTGGTGATACGACTGAGGCAGAGCTTATTGCGATGAGCTCAGCAGCCAATGAGGTGATGTGGGCTAAGCAGTTGTGCACTGATCTTGGTTTGTCGGCTGTGAAGCCAACTCTGTGGGGTGACAACAAGAGCGCCAACTTGCTAGCTGTGAACCCCATCTCTAGTGACCGCTCCAAGCACATCAGGGTCAGGGACCTGAGGGTCCGCGGGTTCGTAGAACTCGATGAGTTGACTATCAGCTGGGTTAGCACGGTAGACATGCTAGCTGATATGTTTACAAAGGTGTTGGCAGGACCAGCACTGGCAAAATTTAGAGATAGACTACAGCTTGCGGTAGTACAAGCCTAGTCTAGGGGGAGTGTCGTGATCCAGCCATGCACAGGACTACGGAGACCATGCATGGTGGCATACACAGGACTACGGAGACCATGTATGCATGGATACACGGTGCTGTTCCAGAGTGGCTATGGGACGCCATGCACCGATGGCTTACCATATGCACGAGCAATGCATGCTAGATTGCGTGCAGCAGACATTGATTCTGATCGTATCCGTATGAGACGTTTGGTTGAACGCTTATATAGGCTCTACTGATCGTAGTGTAATCACTCTACTCTGCCAAAGACTCACGTGCTATAATCCAAGACTGAGAGCGCACTGTCACAGCGGAGGCCTGTACACCAGCCAGGTATGTGACAGCGCGACCCCCTGCGCACGGCTACGCCATGCTTAGATCCCACAGTGCCTTCGGGCTACGGTCTACTGAATTACGACAATACAAGCACGAACTCCTCTTCCTTCAGCATCTGTGCTGATGCTAGCTCCGCACGGAGCTGCTCTGCCCTCGTTATGAACTGGTCGAGAGTCTCTTCCGCAGACTTGCGAAAGCAAGCTTGGCTTCTGGACAGAGCTTGCAATTTCTTGCAACGTCGGGGACGATCTAATTCATCTCGTCTGTCCCACTTCAACGCCCAAACAAATTTGGGACGCCCCGTTGAAACAGTTTTCAGGGATTAGTGCAGCGCGGAAGATGGCTCTGTCAAGAAGCCAAGCTTGCTTCCGCAAGTCTGCGGAAGAGATTCTCGACAAGTTCATAACGATGGCAGAGCAGCTCCGTGCGGAGCTAGCATCAGCACATATGCTGAAGGAAGAGGAGTTCGTGCTTGTATTCCTTTCAGCACTGGATGATTCAACATACTCTTCTTGGGCGCAACCTATCGCCGCTCAGCCCAAACTGCCCACTCTCGCAGACGTGACTGAGAACCTCCGTGGTACGTTTTACCAGAAACTGCATACCACCTCAGCAACTGCCTCGCACTCGGAGGCTTACCAGATGGGTAGCAATCGTAGCCATCGAGAGTGTGACTACTGCCATAAGAAGGGTCACACCATCCTCCAATGCTTCAAGCTGAAGGATGATCAACGAGCCGCTGAGCATTGAAGGATGGTGTGACCCTTCTTATGGCAGTAGTCACACTCTCGATGGCTACGATTGCTACCCATCTGGTAAGCCTCCGAGTGCGAGGCAGTTGCTAAGGTGGTATGCAGTTTCTGGTAAAACGTACCACGGAGGTTCTCAGTCACGTCTGCGAGAGTGGGCAGTTTGGGCTCAGCGGCGATAGCTTGCGCCCAAGAAGAGTATGTTGAATCATCCAGTGCTGAAAGGAATACAAGCACGAACTCCTCTTCCTTCAGCATATGTGCTGATGCTAGCTCCGCACGGAGCTGCTCTGCCATCGTTATGAACTTGTCGAGAATCTCTTCCGCAGACTTGCGGAAGCAAGCTTGGCTTCTTGACAGAGCCATCTTCCGCGCTGCACTAATCCCTGAAAACTGTTTCAACGGGGCGTCCCAAATTTGTTTGGGCGTTGAAGTGGGACAGACGAGATGAATTAGATCGTCCCCGACGTTGCAAGAAATTGCAAGTCGTGCAGCATTCCCGGCCTTGTCGTCTCCGTCGTCCTCGTTGACTACCTTCCAGCACTCAATGCTGCGAAGGAGCAGCTCCATGCGATGGAACCACTGTACTGCATTCGTGGGCGTCAACTCTAGCCCTAACTTGAAATCTTTGAGATTCATCGGCGCAGTGGAGTCGTCAGAAGGCCCATAACCTGTCGTGACAGAGGAGAGGTCAGTGAGACTCGACAGAGCTCTCTGACCACAGCTAGACTATATGCAGTGTACGTCCTCCTGAACGACCCTCTGGTTCAGCAAACCATGTACACCCAATGCATGCATGTTCGCAGGGGTATAGGCTAAACCGTCTTGTCTCAACACCCTCCACCGCACGCGTGGCAGGCTCCAACAGCTCCCAACGCGTGGTGCGCTGGTGATGCACAAGGCGCACAGAGAGGGACTGTCGTAGCACTTGGTACTGCGTCTGCTTGGCCAGCGGCAAGCTCATGAGCTTGTCCACCAGCCCCACGACCTTGGTGGAGCTAGCGGCGAGGCAGTCGCGCATAAAGTCCTCAGTACCCAGGGGAGTGCCGACCACGACAATGCCGTCGACGCAGTGGGGCACGCCCATGTCCCGCTCGATGGCGCGGCACTCCGCGTGCATCGCCTCGTGCGGGCTGGTCACCCCCGACTTGTGCGCGACCGCTCTCAGGCCGATGGACTTTGCACTGCCCGGGCCATTGCCGAGCAGGCGGCCAATGGCTTGCCGCAGTGTCGGCCCATGGCCCACCGCAGTCAAGTCGTTGAGGAACGATACAGACGGCGCCTCTGGCACTGTTTCCGCGAGACTACGCAACACTGTGTGAAACGCGAAAAGCAGTGGGCCTAGAGGGTCGCCCTGCCGCACTCCCGTCTGCGACTCAATCACGGTCCCCGCGGCAGCACCTATCACATGCAGCTTAGAGACACCCCCGAACCCCCACTGTACCAGCGGCAGCAGCTCCGGGACATGCTCTTTTGTGGCCTGGAACACTGCATTACGGTCAACCTCATTCTGTAACGTATCCCCCCACCTCATTGACCGTCGAGTGACCGTCCCACAGACCGTCGAGTGACCTGAGTCCTTGCTGTACGGCTTCATGCGCACTCAGACGCGCTGTGCCGTGCCTTCTGCTGTGCCTCGGACGCTGTGCATCTGGCTATGCTGCTTCACAGACCCTCGAGTGACCTGTGGCCTTGCGGCACGGCTTCATGCGCACTCAGACGCGCACAGCTGTGCCTTCTGCTGTACCTTGGACGCTGCGCATCTGGCCGTGCTGCTCCACAGACCCTCGAGTGACCTGCGGCCTTGCGGTACGGCTTCATGTGCACTCAGATGCACCCTGCTGTGCCTTGGACGCTGTGCATCTGGCCATGCTGCTCCACAGACCGTCGAGTGACCTGCGTCCTTGCTGCACGGCTTCATGCGTACTCAGACGTGCCCTGCCAAGCCTTCTGCTGTGCCTCGGACGCTGTGCATCTGGCCATGCTGCTCCACAGACCCTAGAGTGACCTGAGTCCTTGCTGCACGGCTTTATGCGCATTCAGACGCGCCCTGCCAAGCCTTCTGCTGTGCCTCGGACGCTGTGCATCTGGCCATGCTGCTCCACAGACCCTAGAGTGACCTGCGTCCTTGCTGCACGGCTTCATGCGCACTCAGACGCGCACAGCTGTGCCTTCTGCTGTGCCTTGGACGCTGCGCATCTGGCCATGCTGCTCCACAGACCTTTGAGTGACCTGCATTCTTGCTGCACCGCTTCATGCGCATTCAAACGCACCCTGCCGTGCCCTTTGCTGTGCCTCGGATGCTGTGCATCTGGCCATGCTGCTCCACAGACCCTAGCGTGGCCTGCGTCCTTGCGGCACGGCTTTCTGCGCATTCAGACACGCAAGGACGTGCCATGGACGATCTGCATCAGGCCATGCTGCACCACTACCTCTTGAGTGACCTCCGACCTTGCGGCACGGCTTCATGCGCACTCAGACGCGCACAGCTGTGCCTTCTGCTGTGCCTCGGACGCTGTGCATCTGGCTATGCTGCTCCACAGACCCTCGAGTGACCTGCGGCCTTGCGGTACGGCTTCATGTGCACTCAGATGCACCCTGCTGTGCCTTGGACGCTGTGCATCTGGCCATGCTGCTCCACAGACCGTCGAGTGACCTGCGTCCTTGCTGCACGGCTTCATGCGTACTCAGACGTGCCCTGCCAAGCCTTCTGCTGTGCCTCGGACGCTGTGCATCTGGCCATGCTGCTCCACAGACCCTAGAGTGACCTGCGTCCTTGCTGCACGGCTTTATGCGCATTCAGACGCGCCCTGCCAAGCCTTCTGCTGTGCCTCGGACGCTGTGCATCTGGCCATGCTGCTCCACAGACCCTAGAGTGACCTGCGTCCTTGCTGCACGGCTTCATGCGCACTCAGACGTGCCCTGCCAAGCCTTCTGCTGTGCCTTGGACGCTGTGCATCTGGCCATGCTGCTCCACAGACCCTAGAGTGACCTGCGTCCTTGCTTGACGGCTTCATGCGCACTCAGACGCGCCCTGCCCAGCCTTCTGCTGTGCCTTGGACGCTGTGCATCTGGCCATGCTGCTCCACAGACCGTTGAGTGACCTGCGTCCTTGCTGCACGGCTTCATGCGCACTCAGACGCGCCCTGTCAAGCCTTCTGCTGTGCCTCGGACGCTGTGCATCTGGCCATGCTGCTCCACAGACCCTAGAGTGACCTGCGTCCTTGCTGCACGGCTTCATGCGCACTCAGACGCGCCCTGCCAAGCCTTCTGCTGTGCCTCGGACGCTGTGCATCTGGCCATGCTGCTCCACAGACCCTAGAGTGACCTGCGTCCTTGCTGCACGGCTTCATGCGCACTCAGACGCGCACAGCTGTGCCTTCTGCTGTGCCTTGGACGCTGCGCATCTGGCCATGCTGCTCCACAGACCTTTGAGTGACCTGCATTCTTGCTGCACCGCTTCATGCGCATTCAAACGCACCCTGCCGTGCCCTTTGCTGTGCCTCGGATGCTGTGCATCTGGCCATGCTGCTCCACAGACCCTAGCGTGGCCTGCGTCCTTGCGGCACGGCTTTCTGCGCATTCAGACACGCAAGGACGTGCCATGGACGATCTGCATCAGGCCATGCTGCACCACTACCTCTTGAGTGACCTCCGACCTTGCGGCACGGCTTCATGCGCACTCAGACGCGCACAGCTGTGCCTTCTGCTGTGCCTCGGACGCTGTGCATCTGGCTATGCTGCTCCACAGACCCTCGAGTGACCTGCGGCCTTGCGGTACGGCTTCATGTGCACTCAGATGCACCCTGCTGTGCCTTGGACGCTGTGCATCTGGCCATGCTGCTCCACAGACCGTCGAGTGACCTGCGTCCTTGCTGCACGGCTTCATGCGTACTCAGACGTGCCCTGCCAAGCCTTCTGCTGTGCCTCGGACGCTGTGCATCTGGCCATGCTGCTCCACAGACCCTAGAGTGACCTGCGTCCTTGCTGCACGGCTTTATGCGCATTCAGACGCGCCCTGCCAAGCCTTCTGCTGTGCCTCGGACGCTGTGCATCTGGCCATGCTGCTCCACAGACCCTAGAGTGACCTGCGTCCTTGCTGCACGGCTTCATGCGCACTCAGACGTGCCCTGCCAAGCCTTCTGCTGTGCCTTGGACGCTGTGCATCTGGCCATGCTGCTCCACAGACCCTAGAGTGACCTGCGTCCTTGCTGCACGGCTTTATGTGCATTTAGACGCGCACTGCCGTGCCGTGGACGATCTGCATCAGGCCATGCTGCACCACTACCTCTGGAGTGACCTGTGTCCTTTTGGCACGGCTTCATGCGTACTTAGACGCGCCCTGCCAAGCCTTCTGCTGTGCCTCGGACGCTGTGCATCTGGCCATGCTGCTTCACAGACCGTCGAGTGACCTGCGTCCTTGCTTGACGGCTTCATGCGCACTCAGACGCGCCCTGCCCAGCCTTCTGCTGTGCCTTGGACGCTGTGCATCTGGCCATGCTGCTCCACAGACCGTTGAGTGACCTGCGTCCTTGCTGCACGGCTTCATGCGCACTCAGACGCGCCCTGTCAAGCCTTCTGCTGTGCCTCGGACGCTGTGCACTGGCCATGCTGCTCCACAGACCCTAGAGTGACCTGCGTCCTTGCTGCACGGCTTCATGCGCACTCAGACGCGCACAGCTGTGCCTTCTGCTGTGCCTTGGACGCTGCGCGTCTGGCCATGCTGCTCCACAGATTTTTGAGTGACCTGCATTCTTGCTGCACCGCTTCATGCGCATTCAAACGCACCCTGCCGTGCCCTTTGCTGTGCCTCGGATGTTGTGCATCTGGCCATGTTGCTTTACAGATCCTAGCGTGGCCTGCGTTCTTGCGGCACGGCTTTCTGCGCATTCAGACACGCAAGGACGTGCCATGGACGATCTGCATCAGGCCATGCTGCACCACTACCTCTGGAGTGACCTGTGTCCTTTTGGCACGGCTTCATGCGTACTCAGACGCGCCCTGCCAAGCCTTCTGCTGTGCCTCGGACGCTGTGCATCTGGCCATGCTGCTCCACAGACCGTCGAGTGACCTGCGTCCTTGCTGGACGGCTTCATGCGTACTCAGACGCGCCCTGCCCAGCCTTCTGCTGTGCCTCGGACGCTGTGCATCTGGCCATGCTGCTCCACAGACCCTAGAGTGACCTGCGTCCTTGCTGCACGGCTTCATGCGCACTCAGACGCGCACAGCTGTGCCTTCTGCTGTGCCTTGGACGCTGCGCATCTGGCCATGCTGCTCCACAGACCTTTGAGTGACCTGCATTCTTGCTGCACCGCTTCATGCGCATTCAAACGCACCCTGCCGTGCCCTTTGCTGTGCCTCGGATGCTGTGCATCTGGCCATGCTGCTCCACAGACCCTAGCGTGGCCTGCGTCCTTGCGGCACGGCTTTCTGCGCATTCAGACACGCAAGGACGTGCCATGGACGATCTGCATCAGGCCATGCTGCACCACTACCTCTTGAGTGACCTCCGACCTTGCGGCACGGCTTCATGCGCACTCAGACGCGCACAGCTGTGCCTTCTGCTGTGCCTCGGACGCTGTGCATCTGGCTATGCTGCTCCACAGACCCTCGAGTGACCTGCGGCCTTGCGGTACGGCTTCATGTGCACTCAGATGCACCCTGCTGTGCCTTGGACGCTGTGCATCTGGCCATGCTGCTCCACAGACCGTCGAGTGACCTGCGTCCTTGCTGCACGGCTTCATGCGTACTCAGACGTGCCCTGCCAAGCCTT
Source organism: Ulva mutabilis (assembly GCA_900538255.1). Lineage (NCBI taxonomy): Eukaryota > Viridiplantae > Chlorophyta > Ulvophyceae > Ulvales > Ulvaceae > Ulva > Ulva mutabilis. The sequence continues at coordinate 53,714 of UNSF01000157.1, forward strand.
CTGCTGTGCCTCGGACGCTGTGCATCTGGCCATGCTGCTCCACAGACCCTAGGTGACCTGCGTCTGCTGCACGGCTTTATGCGCATTCAGACGCGCCCTGCAAGCCTTCTGCTGTGCCTCGGACGCTGTGCATCTGGCCATGCTGCTCCACAGACCCTAGAGTGACCTGCGTCCTTGCTGCAACGGCTTCATGCGCACTCAGACGTGCCCTGCAAGCCTTCTGCTGTGCCTTGGACGCTGTGCATCTGGCCATGCTGCTCCACAGACCCTAGAGTGACCTGCGTCCTTGCTGCACACGGCTTATGTGCATTTAGACGCGCACTGCCGTGCCGTGACGATCTGCATCAGGCCATGCTGCACCACTACCTCTGGAGTGACCTGTGTCCTTTTGGGCACGGCTTCATGCCGTACTTACGACGCGGCCCTGCCAAGCCTTCTGCTGTGCCTCGGACGGATGTGCATCTGGGCCAATGCTGCTTTCACAGACCGTCGAGTGACCTGCGGTCCTTGCTTGACGGCTTAATGCGCACTCAGACGCGCCCTGCCCAGCCTTCTGCTGTGCTTGGACGCTGTGCATCTGGCCATGCTGCTCCACAGACCGTTGAGTGACCTTGCGTCCTTGCTGCACGGCTTCCATGCGCACGCAGACGCGCCCTGTCAAGCCTTCTGCTGTGCCTCGGACGCTGTGCACTGGCCATGCTGCTCCACAGACCCTAAGAGTGACCTGCGTCCCTTGCTGCACGGCTTCATGCGCACTCAGACGCGCACCAGCTGTGCCTTCTGCTGTGCCTTGGACGCTGCGCGTCTGGCCATGCTGCTCCACAGATTTTTGAGTGACCTGCATTCTTGCTGCAACCGCTTCATGCGCATCAAAACGGCACCCCCTGCCGTGCCCTTTGCTGTGCCTCGGATGTTGTGCATCTGGCCATGTTGCTTTACAGATCCTAGCGTGGCCTGCGTTCTTTGCGGCACGGCTTTCTGCGCATTCAGACACGCAAGGACAGTGCCATGGACCGATCTGGCATCAAGGCCCATCTGCACCACTACCTCTGAGTGACCTGTGTCCTTTTGGCACGGCTTTCAATGCGTACTCAGACCGCGCCTGCCAAGCCTTCTGCTGTGCCTCGGACGCTGTGGCATCTGGCCATGCTGCTCCACAGACCGTCGAGTGACCTGCGTCCTTGCTGGACGGCTTCATGCGTACTCAGACGCGCCCTGCCAGCCTTCTGCTGTGCCTCGGACGCTGTGCATCTGGCCATGCTGCTCCACAGACCCTAGAGTGACCTGCGTCCTTGCTGCACGGCTTCATGCGCACTCAGACGCGCACAGCTGTGCCTTCTGCTGTGCCTTGGACGCTGCGCATCTGGCCATGCTGCTCCACAGACCTTTGAGTGACCTGCATTCTTGCTGCACCGCTTCATGCGCATTCTCAAACGCACCCTGCCGTGCCCTTTGCTGTGCCTCGGATGCTGTGCATCTGGCCATGCTGCTCCACAGACCCTAGCGTGGCCTGCGTCCTTGCGGCACGGCTTTCTGCGCATTCAGACCGCCAAGGACGTGCCATGGACGATCTGCATCAGGCCATGCTGCACCACTACCTCTTGAGTGACCTCCGACCTTGCGGCACGGCTTCATGCGCACTCAGACGCGCACAGCTGTGCCTTCTGCTTGTGCCTCGGACGCTGTGCATCTGGCTATGCTGCTCCACAGACCCTCGAGTGACCTGCGGCCTTGCGGCACGGCTTCATGTGCACTCAGTGCCACCCTGCTGGTGCCTTGGACGCTGTGCATCTGGCCATGCTGCTCCACAGACGTCGAGTGACCTGCGTCCTTGCTGCACGGCTTCATGCGTATTCAGAACGTGCCCTGCCAGCCTTCTGCTGTGCCTCGGACGCTGTGCATCTGGCCATGCTGCTCCACAGACCCTAGAGTGACCTGCGTCCTTGCTGCACGGCTTTATGCGCATTCAGACGCGCCCTGCCTGTTCGCAGGGGTATAGGCTAAACCGTCTTGTCTCAACACCCTCCACCGCACGCGTGGCAGGCTCCAACAGCTCCAACGCGTGGTGCGCTGGTGATGCACAAGGCGCACAGAAGGGGACTGTCGTAGCACTTGGTACTGCGTCTGCTTGCCAGCGGCAAGCTCATGAGCTTGTCCACCAGCCCCACGACCTTGGTGGAGCTAGCGGCGAGGCAGTCGCGCATAAAGTCCTCAGTCCCAGGGGAGTGCCGACCACGACAATGCCGTCGACGCAGTGGGGCACGCCCATGTCCCGCTCGATGGCGCGGCACTCCGCGTGCATCGCCTCGTGCGGGCTGGTCACCCGACTTGTGCGCGACCGCTCTCAGGCCGATGGACTTTGCACTGCCCGGGCCATTGCCGAGCAGGGCGGCCAATGGCTTGCCGCAGTGTCGGCCCATGGCCCACCGGTCAAGTCGTTGAGGAACGATACAGACGGCGCCTCTGGCACTGTTTCCGCGAGACTACGCAACACTGTGTGAAACGCGAAAAGCAGTGGGCCTAGAGGGTCGCCCTGCCGCACTCCCGTCTGCGACTCAATCACGGTCCCCGCGGCAGCACCTATCACATGCAGCTTAGAGACACCCGAACCCCCACTGTACCAGCGGCAGCAGCTCCGGGACATGCTCTTTTGTGGCCTGGAACACTGCATTACGGTCAACCTCATTCTGTAACGTATCCCCCACCTCATTGACCGTCGAGTGACCGTCCACAGACCGTCGAGTGACCTGAGTCCTTGCTGTACGGCTTCATGCGCACTCAGACGCGCTGTGCCGTGCCTTCTGCTGTGCCTCGGACGCTGTGCATCTGGCTATGCTGCTTCACAGACCCTCGAGTGACCTGTGGCCTTGCGGCACGGCTTCATGCGCACTCAGACGCGCACAGCTGTGCTTCTGCTGTACCTTGGACGCTGCGCATCTGGCCGTGCTGCTCCACAGACCCTCGAGTGACCTGCGGCCTTGCGGTACGGCTTCATGTGCACTCAGATGCACCCTGCTGTGCCTTGGACGCTGTGCATCTGGCCATGCTGCTCCACAGACCGTCGAGTGACCTGCGTCCTTGCTGCACGGCTTCATGCGTACTCAGACGTGCCCTGCCAAGCCTTCTGCTGTGCCTCGGACGCTGTGCATCTGCCATGCTGCTCCACAGACCCTAGAGTGACCTGAGTCCTTGCTGCACGGCTTTATGCGCATTCAGACGCGCCCTGCCAAGCCTTCTGCTGTGCCTCGGACGCTGTGCATCTGGCCATGCTGCTCCACAGACCCTAGAGTTGACCTGCCTCCTTGCTGCACGGCTTCATGCGCACTCAGAACGCGCACAGCTGTGCCCTTCTGCTGTGCCTTGGGACGCTGCGCATCTGGCCATGCTGCTCCCACAGACCTTTGAGTGACCTGCATTCTTGCTGCACCGCTTCATGCGCATTCAAACGCACCCTGCCGTGCCCTTTGCTGTGCCTCGGATGCTGTGGCATCTGGCCATGCTGCTTCCACAGACCCTAGCGTGGCCTGCGTCTTGCGGCACGGCTTTCTGCGCATTCAGACACGCAAGGACGTGCCATGGACGATCTGCAATCAGGCCATGCTGCACCACTACCTCTTGAGTGACCTCCGACCTTGCGGCACGGCTTCATGCGCACTCAGACGCGCACAGCTGTGCCTTCTGCTGTGCCTCGGACGCTGTTGCATCTGGCTATGCTGCTCCACAGACCCTCGAGTGACCTGCGCCTTGCGGTACGGCTTCATGTTGCACTCAGATGCACCCTGCTTGTGCCTTGGACGCTGTGCATCTGGCCATGCTGCCTCCACAGACCGTCGAGTGACCTGCGTCCTTGCTGCACGGCTTCATGCGTACTCAGACGTGCCCTGCCAAGCCTTCTGCTGTGCCTCGGACCGCTGTGGCATCTGGCCATGCTGCTCCACAGACCCTAGAGTGACCTGCGTCCTTGCTGCACGGCTTTATGCGCATCTCAGACGCGCCCTTGCCAAGCCTTCTGCTGTGCCTCGGACGCTGTGCATCTGGCCATGCTGCTCCACAGACCCTAGAGTGACCTGCGTCCTTGCTGCACGGCTTCATGCGCACTCAGACGTGCCCTGCCAAGCCTTCTGCTGTGCCTTGGACGCTGTGCATCTGGCCATGCTGCTCCACAGACCCCTAGAGTGACCTGCGTCCTTGCTTGACGGCTTCATGCGCACTCAGACGCGCCCTGCCCAGCCTTCTGCTGTGCCTTGGACGCTGTGCATCTGGCCATGCTGCTCCACAGACCGTTGAGTGACCTGCGTCCTTGCTGCACGGCTTCATGCGCACTCAGACGCGCCCTGTCAAGCCTTCTGCTGTGCCTCGGACGCTGTGCATCTGGCCATGCTGCTCCACAGACCCCTAGAGTGACCTGCGTCCTTGCTGCACGGCTTCATGCGCACTCAGACCGCCCTGCCAAAGCCTTCTGCTGTGCCTCGGACCGCTGTGCATCTGGCCATGCTGCTCCACAGACCCTAGAGTGACCTGCGTCCTTTGCTGCACGGCTTCATGCGCACTCAGAACGCGCACAGCTGTGCCTTCTGCTGTGCCTTGGACGCTGCGCATCTGGCCATGCTGCTCCACAGACCTTGAGTGACCTGCATTCTTGCTGCACCGCTTCATGCGCATTCAAACGCACCCTGCCGTCCCTTTGCTGTGGCCTCGGATGCTGTGCATCTGGCCATGCTGCTCCACAGACCCTAGCGTGGCCTGCGTCCTTGCGGCACGGCTTTCTGCCGCATTCAGACACGCAAGGACGTGCCATGGACGATCTGCATCAGGCCATGCTGCACCACTACCTCTTGAGTGACCTCCGACCTTGCGGCACGGCTTCATGCGCACTCAGACGCGCACAGCTGTGCCTTCTGCTGTGCCTCGACGCTGTGCATCTGCTATGCTGCTCCACAGACCCTCGAGTGACCTGCGGCCTTGCGGTACGGCTTCATGTGCACTCAGATGCACCCTGCTGTGCCTTGGACGCTGTGCACTGGCCATGCTGCTCCACAGACCGTCGAGTGACCTGCGTCCTTGCTGCACGGCTTCATGCGTACTCAGCACGTGCCCTGCCAAGCCTTCTGCTGTGCCTCGGACGCTGTGCATCTGGCCATGCTGCTCCACAGACCCTAGAGTGACCTGCGTCCTTGCTGCAACGGCTTTATGCGCATTCAGACGCGCCCTGCCAAGCCTTCTGCTGTTGCCTCGGACGCTGTGCATCTGGCCATGCTGCTCCACAGACCCTAGAGTGACCTGCGTCCTTGCTGCACGGGCTTCATGCGCACTCAGACGTGCCCTGCCAAGCCTTCTGCTGTGCTTGGACGGCTGTGCATCTGGCCATGCTGCTCCACAGACCCTAGAGTGACCTGCGCCTTGCTGCACGGCTTTATGTGCATTTAGACGCGCACTGCCGGCCGTGGACGATCTGCATCAGGCCATGCTGCACCACTACCTCTGGATGCCTGTGTCCTTTTGGCACGGCTTCATGCGTACTTAGACGCGCCCTGCCAAGCCTTCTGCTGTGCCTCGGACGCTGTGCATCTGGCCATGCTGCTTCACAGACCGTCGAGTGACCTGCGTCTTGCTTGACGGCTTCATGCGCACTCAGACGCGCCCTGCCCAGCCTTCTGCTGTGCCTTGGACGCTGTGCATCTGGCCATGCTGCTCCACAGACCGTTGAGTGACCTGCGTCTTGCTGCACGGCTTCATGCGCACTCAGACGCGCCCTGTCAAGCCTTCTGCTGTGCCTCGGACGCTGTGCACTGGCCATGCTGCTCCACAGACCCTAGAGTGACCTGCGTCCTTGCTGCACGGCTTCATGCGCACTCAGACGCGCACAGCTGTGCCTTCTGCTGTGCCTTGGACGCTGCGCGTCTGGCCATGCTGCTCCACAGATTTTTGAGTGACCTGCATTCTTGCTGCACCGCTTCATGCGCATTCAAACGCACCCTGCCGTGCCCTTTGCTGTGCCTCGGATGTTGTGCATCTGGCCATGTTGCTTTACAGATCCTAGCGTGGCCTGCGTTCTTGCGGCACGGCTTTCTGCGCATTCAGACACGCAAGGACGTGCCATGGACGATGCATCAGGCCATGCTGCACCACTACCTCTGGAGTGACCTGTGTCCTTTTGGCACGGCTTCATGCGTACTCAGACCGCCCCTGCCAAGCCTTCTGCTGTGCCTCGGACGCTGTGCATCTGGCCATGCTGCTCCACAGACCGTCGAGTGACCTGCGTCCTTGCTGGACGGCTTCATGCGTACTCAGACGCGCCTGCCAGCCTTCTGCTGTGCCTCGGACGCTGTGCATCTGGCCATGCTGCTCCACAGACCCTAGAGTGACCTGCGTCCTTGCTGCACGGCTTCATGCGCACTCAGACGCGCACAGCTGTGCCTTCTGCTGTGCCTTGGACGCTGCGCATCTGGCCATGCTGCTCCACAGACCTTTGAGTGACCTGCATTCTTGCTGCACCGCTTCATGCGCATTCAAACGCACCCTGCCGTGCCCTTTGCTGTGCCTCGGATGCTGTGCATCTGGCCATGCTGCTCCACAGACCTAGCGTGGCCTGCGTCCTTGCGGCACGGCTTTCTGCGCATTCAGACACGCAAGGACGTGCCATGGACGATCTGCATCAGGCCATGCTGCACCACTACCTCTTGAGTGACCTCCGACCTTGCGGCACGGCTTTCATGCGCACTCAGACGCGCACAGCTGTGCCTTCTGCTGTGCCTCGGACGCTGTGCATCTGGCTATGCTGCTCCACAGACCCTCGAGTGACCTGCGGCCTTGCGGTACGGCTTCATTGCATGGACTCAGATGCACCCTGCCTGTGCCCTGGACGCTGTGCATCTGGCCATGCTGCTCCACAGACCGTCGAGTGACCTGCGTCCTTGCTGCACGGCTTCATGCGTACTCAGACGTGCCTGCCAAGCTTCTGCTGTGCCTCGACGCTGTGCATCTGGCCATGCTGCTCCACAGACCCTAGAGTGACCTGCGTCCTTGCTGCACGGCTTTATGCGCATTCAGACGCGCCCTGCAAGCCTTCTGCTGTGCCTCGGACGCTGTGCATCTGGCCATGCTGCTCCACAGACCCTAGAGTGACCTGCGTCCTTGCTGCACGGCTTCATGCGCACTCAGACGCGCCCTGCCAAGCCTTCTGCTGTGCCTTGGACGCTGTGCATCTGGCCATGCTGCTCCACAGACCCTAGAGTGACCTGCGTCCTTGCTGCACGGCTTTATGTGCATTTAGACGCGCACTGCCGTGCCGTGGACGATCTGCATCAGGCCATGCTGCACCACTACCTCTGGAGTGACCTGTGTCCTTTTGGCACGGCTTCATGCGTACTCAGACGCGCCCTGCCAAGCCTTCTGCTGTGCCTCGGACGCTGTGCATCTGGCCATGCTGCTTCACAGACCGTCGAGTGACCTGCGTCCTTGCTTGACGGCTTCATGCGCACTCAGACGCGCCCTGCCCAGCCTTCTGCTGTGCCTTGGACGCTGTGCATCTGGCCATGCTGCTCCACAGACCGTTGAGTGACCTGCGTCCTTGCTGCACGGCTTCATGCGCACTCAGACGCGCCCTGTCAAGCCTTCTGCTGTGCCTCGGACGCTGTGCACTGGGCATGCTGCTCCACAGACCCTAGAGTGACCTGCCCTTGCTGCACGGCTTCATGCGCACTCAGACGCGCACAGCTGTGCCTTCTGCTGTGCCTTGGACGCTGCGCGTCTGGCCATGCTGCTCACAGATTTTTGAGTGACCTGCATTCTTGCTGCACCGCTTCATGCGCATTCAAACGCACCCTGCCGTGCCCTTTGCTGTGCCTCGGATGTTGTGCATCTGGCCATGTTGCTTTACAGATCCTAGCGTGGCCTGCGTTCTTGCGGCACGGCTTTCTGCGCATTCAGACACGCAAGGACGTGCCATGGACGATCTGCATCAGGCCATGCTGCACCTACCTCTGGAGTGACCTGTGTCCTTTTGGCACGGCTTCATGCGTACTCAGACGCGCCCTGCCAAGCCTTCTGCTGTGCCTCGGACGCTGTGCATCTGGCCATGCTGCTCCACAGACCGTCGAGTGACCTGCGTCCTTGCTGGACGGCTTCATGCGTACTCAGACGCGCCCTGCCCAGCCTTCTGCTGTGCCTCGGACGCTGTGCATCTGGCCATGCTGCTCCACAGACCCTAGAGTGACCTGCGTCCTTGCTGCACGGCTTCATGCGCACTCAGACGCGCACAGCTGTGCCTTCTGCTGTGCCTTGGACGCTGCGCATCTGGCCATGCTGCTCCACAGACCTTTGAGTGACCTGCATTCTTGCTGCACCGCTTCATGCGCATTCAAACGCACCCTGCCGTGCCCTTTGCTGTGCCTCGGATGCTGTGCATCTGGCCATGCTGCTCCACAGACCCTAGCGTGGCCTGCGTCCTTGCGGCACGGCTTTCTGCGCATTCAGACACGCAAGGACGTGCCATGGACGATCTGCATCAGGCCATGCTGCACCACTACCTCTTGAGTGACCTCCGACCTTGCGGCACGGCTTCATGCGCACTCAGACGCGCACAGCTGTGCCTTCTGCTGTGCCTCGGACGCTGTGCATCTGGCTATGCTGCTCCACAGACCCTCGAGTGACCTGCGGCCTTGCGGTACGGCTTCATGTGCACTCAGATGCACCCTGCTGTGCCTTGGACGCTGTGTGCATCTGGCCATGCTGCTCCACAGACCGTCGAGTGACCTGCGTCCTTGCTGCACGGCTTCATGCGTACTCAGACGTGCCCTGCCAAGCCTTCTGCTGTGCCTCGGACGCTGTGCATCTGGCCATGCTGCTCCACAGACCCTAGAGTGACCTGCGTCCTTGCTGCACGGCTTTATTGCGCATTCAGACGCGCCCTGCCAAGCCTTCTGCTGTGCCTCGGACGCTGTGCATCTGGCCATGCTGCTCCACAGACCCTAGAGTGACCTGCGTCCTTGCTGCACGGCTTCATGCGCACTCAGACGTGCCCTGCCAAGCCTTCTGCTGTGCCTTGGACGCTGTGCATCTGGCCATGCTGCTCCACAGACCCTAGAGTGACCTGCGTCCTTGCTGCACGGCTTTATGTGCATTTAGACGCGCGCATGCCCGTGCCGTGGACGATCTGCATCAGGCCATGCTGCACCACTACCTCTGGAGTGACCTGTGTCCTTTTGGCACGGCTTCATGCGTACTTAGACGCGCCCTGCCAAGCCTTCTGCTGTGCCTCGGACGCTGTGCATCTGGCCATGCTGCTTCACAGACCGTCGAGTGACCTGCGTCCTTGCTTGACGGCTTCATGCGCACTCAGACGCGCCCTGCCCAGCCTTCTGCTGTGCCTTGGACGCTGTGCACTGGCCATGCTGCCTCCACAGACCGTTGAGTGACCTGCGTCCTTGCTGCACGGCTTCATGCGCACTCAGACGCGCCCTGTCA
>UNSF01000157.1:66233-162378 GCA_900538255.1 Ulva mutabilis
TCTTTGAGGTTGATCACATCTCTGATACTAGGGATGTGCCTAGACGGCAATACCATGTGCATTGGGTAGGCGGCGGCCAAGGCTGGCATGATGCCATGCTTCTACATGGTTGCGACCATCACATCCGGGACTTTTGGTCGAGCCGCAACCAAGAGCCACCGACAGACGCTTTCCCCTTGTCGCTAGACGAGCTGACTGACTTGCTTGAGGGCAAGCAAGAGGCTTAGGGGGGGAGCTCTGTGACGATACAAGCTGTACGCGGCAGCACAGTCTTCTGGAAGCCTTCAGAAGGTCCTCGAGGAGGCAGAGATGCTTCTCTGACCTTCCGCGCACATGCCTGTGCCGAGGTTGCTGTGTTATGTGGTCACCAACACTGCTACGTGAGCATGCTCGAGAGAGCATGGCTGACGTGAGCATAGACCCTTCTAGAAAGGGGTGTTGGCGTGTGTGGGGATTAGCACATTGCAAATGGGCTAAAGGCAGGAGTCGCACACAGGCCGGAACACTATATAAGCGCTATGGTGTGCTGGCTAGACCTTAGAGGGTTTACACAGTACAGCTTGACACAACCCAGGTACAATCGGAGTACCGTCACAGATGCTCAACATCATGATAGCCGAAATGCGAGATACGTTACAGATGTATGCTCCACAAGGTGGAAGAACACAGAGGCTCGATTCATGGCAATGCACCAAAAATCAATCACCATGGCCAAGCGCCGTACACAGACAGAAACACAGCAGCTTCTGTATTGCGCTAAAGTTCCCTCGACACATTCTCACACGCTATTCACTAGTGCTGCTCACAGCACGGCTCACAACACACTCAGAACTGCTCCACCGGCACGTCCAGGCCCGGCATGAAGTGCTTGCCGGTCACACGCGCAATGTCCGACAGCGACTGAGCATACATGTTGGCATTCCCCCTCTGCAACGCACAAGACAACTTCTTGTACGTGTTCATGACAAACACCGACTTGGAGATCCGCCCCGACATGGCAGCGGTGTCCCCAAGCCTTTTCACATACTCAATCGCTTTCTGGCCCAGCCGCCCATACGACTCCATCGCAAAAGGAAAGAACTCATACTGCGGAGCCTCCACAAATGCCAGCCAATCACGCTCCTTGCCCTGCTCAGCAAGCTTGGCCGTATGGCCAGGCGTGTAAGCCGCCTTGGGATACACATGCTTCACACCCGTGTGCACGATGGTCACGTCAACCAAAACATGCTCGCCCTTCACATGGATGGCAAGCATGTCTGCCCTGTGCAGGCCCTCAGCACCACTCGTCGCGCGGGCCCCCCGGAGGTGGCGGTAAGGCGGCTCAGAGCTGCTACTCAAGCCGGCCGCTGAAACACAATGGATGGGTAGCCGAAATGCTACAAAGTATCCCACATAGCTTGATAAAGTGGACACGGCCCATGCAGCATGCCTCCCATACTCCCTCCTGACACACAGGTACTTTCCACTGCCACACGCCTGATACAGTTGATGCAACCGGGTCACAAACATCATGTGCTCTGCTGGCACTGCAATAGTCACGAAACACACGCAGAGGTGTTCCAGCAAGGATAATCACCACGCACTGCCTGCCCTAGTTTATCGCAATTCAAGTTGCGAAACACTGCATTTGCAATGATGCGGCCTGCCAGTGACTATGCATTTGCAGGCAGCCAGCCAAAGCCGAAAAAGAGAATCCAGTATTCAGTCAAAAGATCCATACTCGACAGCAGTGTGCCTCCAACGCCGCACACGCAAACTGCTCCCCCAAACACCATGAGCCCCTTCTCCAGCGTGAACTTATCCACAGCTATGTGCGACCTGGAGCTGCCCCGCAGCGGCCCACACGCTCTCTGAAAGCGGGCCCACACCTCATCCTCATGGCTAACCACAGGCTCATGCGCTACAGCCGCGGTGGCAGCTGAAGCTACAGGAACCCCCACGCCACCAGGAGCGTCTGCAACGACTACAGAGACACCAGCATCAGCCGTCACCGAGGCTGCTGCTGTAGCTGCTATTACTCCCGTACGGCCATTGCCGAGCTGCTGCAGTGCTGTCAAGCAGGCGTCGACCCATGACAGCGCATGTTTGCGTCTGGCCATCAAGGTGGCCATCAGCCTGAAGTATACAACAGTCAGCACGCACGCCAGTATGTTGCACCAGATCTCGAGGTGGCGCACTATAAACCCAGAATCTGAAGACGCGTCACCGGGTGACCCGTCTTTGGGTGGCGCGTCGTCCGGTCGATTGTTCTCGGCAGTGCGGGAGGCGTGAGCGAGGACGACCAGGCCGTACATTAAGGTAGAGATGAGGGCCAGGAGGGTCCATGCTTGCATCTCTTGCTGCCACACGACCGCGGCGTGGTGCCGCAGTGAGTGCTTGTAGAAGTGGGCGCGATGCTGAGCGACTGCTTCTTCGGTTGCAATTGGTTCATTTGTGGGCTCGCCGGGGGCTGCTTGCCCAGCTGGGTGAGATTCCGTTTCTGCAGCAGGTGGCATATGTAAGGGTCGGTAGCGGTGGGGTGGGTGGGATACGAGAGTTTTTGCGCGTGTTGACGATCAGAGTGAACGGCGGCGTGGACTGCGTGCCTCCTGCTCGCGCTGTCACGCTGCAGTAGTCATGCTGTGTCCGATGTGCGTGTCCTGTGATGTGCCTGCTTGCCTGCTCCAGGCCTCGCTGCTGGGCTGGGCCGCTGTGTCGGTCTCCATTGGACTGCGCGATTGTCACACGCAACAAGGAATAGCTGCAGACAATCTGTCTTTGTTACAGAGCACGGTATGTACACCACAGAGCCTCCCTTGATTGGACCCTCAAGGCATTGCTGAACGCCCAAGGCCGGTTTCTGTGAGTCGGTGCTACGAGCAGCCCCGAACAGAGAAGGCGTGCGACAGTGTGTATCTGACTGCGGAATGTGCAGAGGCAGACGCCGGATACACGCTATTGGTGCTGTCTGGCATACTACTACTGCCACTGTCTGAGTAGCACTGCGACTGTCTGTCGCTGCTAAATGTGCGACAGGTGACTATAGCTGAACGCTGCTGGCTCATGCAGAATTGCTGAGTCATTGCTGTCTGTGCTGCATGTGAGGAGATAGCAGAGCAGGTACCTGCGCCGTCAGGTGCTGGGCACCAGTTGACGTGATCAGCTGCCTCCGCTTTGCCCTCAGCGTCCTGCGCCACCGTGACTTTGACCGTGACTTCGGAGTCCCGCAGCTCGTGGCTGCCTGTGCCGACAGCACCACTTGCGTCACCGTTGCCAGAGCCGAGTCCGAGCTCCAGTGGTGCAGCTTCACTGTCCAAGTCTGCCATAACAGCCTGCTTGACACTCCCGGGAGGGAGCAACGGCTGCAGACGCGTCCATGGTAAATAAATAAATAAATGAATCGTATATCATGCCTTAGCAATGCATGCCATCGGCCTCGCTCCCATGGAGGATTAAACCTTTTTCGGGTCATCGTGTCCGTGGCCGGAGCTCCTGCGCATGCAGCAGGGTTGCCAGGCAGCCACGTGCCACAACGCCAGGGTGTGGCCTGGGAGTGAGCCTGAACAGCCAATGCAGCGCAGACACCACTTGTGCACGATGTCAGTTTATGGAGCAGTGCCGGACCTGCTAAGCGTCTGCAAACAGCAATTGACCAACCCACTCCGGAGGCTAACGGGAGCTGGATCCGATCTGGACAATTCACCTTATGAGATGGAATGGGCGCGCCGGAGACAAGGCTGGAAATCAGTGCACGCTGTGGTAGACCGTGATGGATCAAACAGTGCACACTGTGTTAGAGACTGTGTCGAGTCGATGACCGCTTGTGGACCCGGCGAGTGCTAGCTGTGTGTTTGGTGTGCGCATGGCCTGCGTCGTACTGCGTGGTGTGTGCGTGTCGGCTTTCGCGCTGGCGTTAGTTCGTTCTGGCATTTGCTCGTGCGGCGCGTGGCCTTGGTGCTTGCGGTGGCCGGTCTGTTTATCTGCATGTTGCCTGGTCTGTTGCCTCGGCGCTGCTGAGTCCTAGATCTATCACTGTGTAACACACTGTGTTAGAAGGTTGTACAGGTCTGATGCCGACAGCCACGTTATGCTGCGCACCCACTGCCCCAAAAAGAGAAAATCAATTTCGAAGCTTAAGTCTGGAAGAAAGTAGCGAATTGGGCCAATCTTACTCAGCCTCTAGAGAAGGAAGCACTGCAGCTTGCGGAGGCCCGAACGAAATGCACAAACATGTGCATTCCAACAAACTCGCTGATTAGAATCGAGTTGCTGCAAAGGGGATCGAAGTTCAAGATGCAGAGCTCGCGATAGGCCCAGGGACAGAGGCCGGTGCCGTTGATTATGTTCACTAGGACATCGCGATGCCGGTGCAAGTCAGCGCCGACCAACGCCCACATGAAAAATCTGCCGCAGCAGCCGTAAGTGAAGCTTACCTGACTACTTGCAGCTTCACGGGTCCAGATGACGTCGACAACGAGCGCTGACGACCCCAATGTCGAGATGATAGTCGCTCGTTCGCTTGGAGCACTGCAGGAAGCACCAGTAGCTAGTGGACCGTACACTGCCCCTGAATGTCTATTCTGTTTGCAACTCAAAATTCGAGTGTCTCCGAAGGGAGGTGTACTTGAGCTGGATCGAGCCCCGACGTTGGTACCAGGGATTTCCGATGCGCTTCCAAGCGCGTGTTGCTGCTGTGACAGGTACAACAGGTTATCACGCCTGCCGTAACACAGCGTGCGCGTAAATTGCGCTGTGCAATTTGCACCGCAATCAATTTGCCCAGATTGATAATCTATGCAAAGCCCGTGGTTCATGCATTGGTTAGTGATGGCTTGCGTCCGTCATGCTCACTCCATGCATACGGTAGCACAGCGGAGTTTGTGGTATGTTCTACACGGAGATGAACGCAAGAGCCCGGCAGCGAGGGCAACAGCAGGAAAGCAGACGGCCAAAACCCCCGAAAGCAGACAGCGTTTGTGGTATGTACGTAGTCACTATAGCACTGGCATATACTTTGAGTCATCCCGACTCCTTGGGGCACCGAGCAGCAAGCTTCCAGTGCATCTTCTACCTCATTGATAGTACACATATAGGACTGACTGCCAGTTCACCAGTCGTTGTGTTTGACTGGCTGAATGGCAGGTACGTGTTTCTTGGACTTTGTTTGCATACTGCTGCGAGTTGGCATTGATACCTAGGACATTGATTGAGCTGTGTGCGAAGTGCAGGCTATGACGTTGCATGTTGCTGCGGGCGAACATCGTAGACTCACAGTGCACATTCTGCCACAGGTTATGCGGCCCGTGACGAGAGTGTGAGCCCGCTGCAGACAAATTCCGTAGTTGTGCCGTAAATGGGCAACAAATCCGGACGCAATACGTAACTGTTTGCGTGGCCAGGCCGTAAATGGGTGGCAATATGGGGGATGTCGGATTTGGCAGTGGCGTGGGACGGATCGAGCAGTTGGGGCAGGACGGTAACTTGCGTCAGTGGTTCGCCCTGTTAGGATTCCATGCATTGGTGTGTGTTACACAGTGATAGATCTAGGACTCAGCAGCGCCGAGGCAACAGACCAGGCAACAAGCAACAAACAGACAGCAAACAGACAGACCGGCCACCGCAAGCACCAAGGTCATGCGCCGCACGAGCAAATGCCAGAACGAACTATCGCCAGCGCGAAAGCAGACACGCACACACCACGCAGTACCACGCAGGCCACGCGCACACCAAACACACACTCTGCACTCGCCGGGCCCACAAGCGGTCGTCGGCGCGGCACTAGCAGTCTGCACGGGCGCGACAGCGCGCGCTACGGCGATGTCCGAGGCCGCGAGGCACCGGTCCCAGGAGCCATAGCCTCAGCCAGCCCGGCAGCCCGAGCGGTGTCCGGGGAGGGGCGCAGAGGAGAAACGGCAGACGTGCGCTGGGAAGAGGGAAGAGGGAGGGAGGGAAGAGGGAGGGATCGGGTGCGGGGGGGGGGGGGGGGGTGGGGGGGCTGCAGGGTGAAATGGGTGGAGGGGGGGGCTCTCGGGGCGAGATGGGCGAGGGGGGGGGGGGGGGGGGGCGACGCATGCATTGGTGTGTCAGCCATGCAGCTCTCAGTAGCAGACGTGGCACAACAGTGTGCCGCGGCACTATATATTCAGCACTACGCAGTGTTGTAACATCCTAATCTGTCAGTCCTCCGTCTGCTCCCGTTTTCGCCGAATAGGTTATGGGCCCGAGCACGCCCCGCGACATCGCTGAGACCCACTGCGTCTCATAGGATCCGTGTCGACACACGTTAAACTACAATAGAGTTTACCTCTTCAAGGCGAAGAACACGATGGACGACTCCACAGCAGCAAGGAGTGGAGGCGAACAGACGGCACCCGTCACGGCGCCACCACACCAGCTAGTCCAGACAATGCTACAATCACGCGTCCGTTTCGACAACGGAAAGATTGACTCCGTGTACGATTACACCAATTGGGTACAGTACACGGACGCGGTCACCACGTTCCTGGTCACCCGCTTCGCCGGGCACATGCTACTGTGACGGTACTCCGATTATACCTGGGTTGTGTCAAGCTGTACTGTGTAAACCCTCTAAGGTCTAGCCAGCACACCATAGCGCTTATATAGTGTTCCGGCCTGTGTGCGACTCCTGCCTTTAGCCCATTTGCAATGTGCTAATCCCCACACACGCCAACACCCCTTTCTAGAAGGGTCTATGCTCACGTCAGCCATGCTCTCTCGAGCATGCTCACGTAGCAGTGTTGGTGACCACATAACACAGCAACCTCGGCACAGGCATGTGCGCGGAAGGTCAGAGAAGCATCTCTGCCTCCTCGAGGACCTTCTGAAGGCTTCCAGAAGACTGTGCTGCCGCGTACAGCTTGTTTTGTCACAGAGCTCCCCCGCCTAAGCCTCTTGCCTGCCCTCAAGCAAGTCAGTCAGCTCGTCTAGCGACAAGGGGAAAGCGTCTGTCGGTGGCTCTTGGTTGCGGCTCGACCAAAGGTCCCGGATGTGATGGTTGCAACCATGTAGAAGCATGGCATCAAGCCAGCCTTGGCCGCCGCCTACCCAATGCACATGGTATTGCCGTCTAGGCACATCCCTAGTATCAGAGATGTGATCAACCTCAAAGAACAATTCAGAGTCCTCTACCTCTGGAATTGCTGGGGGCTGATAAGGACTATCGCCATGGTACTTCCTCAGTGACGAGACATGGAATACATTGTGCATGCGATGCAGCGGGCTTGGCAACTCAACACGAAAGCTGAGCCTATGCTGACCAATCACTTCTGTAATCGGAAAAGGGCCTAAGTACCGGGGCGCTAGCTTCAATTTGAAGCCTTGCTTTAGCTTGAAGTGTTTGATGTGGACCAGCACTTGGTCTCCCACCTTTAGCAACTCTGCCGGTCTCCTGCGGCGATTAGCCGAGGCCTTTTGCCTTTGCTCTGCTGCCTCTATGCACCTCTTGGCAACTTGTAGTTGCTCAGACCACCTGCCGACGAACTTGTTCACTCTCGAGGCCTTTTGCCTTTGCTGTGCAGCCTCAATACACTGCTTCGCCACCGTGGGGGGAGTGATGCGGCGCCGCTAGTGCCCTTCGCGCCCCGCCCTGAGGCCCCTGTCGGGCGGCCGGAGGGGGAGGGCTGGTACGCCTTGCACTGTGGGGGGCGTGCGCCCCCGGGCTCTCATGTGCGGGGGGCCCGTGATGGAATGCTCCAGTGGGGCAGGATGGAGTGGGGGTGCTGCTGTAGGGGGGTCGGTGGTGGCTGGTTTTGCTGGGGTGGGCAGTAGTGCGGTGGTGGTTGTTGCTGTGCGCGGTTGTGGCGCGGGTGCCGTAGTGGAGGGGTGCGGGAGTGCGCGTGCGTGTGGGTGCGTGGGTGTGGTTGTGTCGGCTGTGTCGGTTCGTTGTGGCTTTTTCGCCTGGGAGAGTGATTGCTTTTTGCTGGTGTCTACTTTCGGGGGTTTTGGCCGTCTACTTTCCTTCCGTTGCCCTCGCTGCCGGGCTATTGCGTTCATCTCCGTGTAACACTGCTTCGCAGTTTGCAACTGCTCAGACCACCTGCCGACGATCTGGTTCACTCGCGGATTCTGTTTGCGTAAAAACAGAGTCACTGGCGTGAGTGTTACACGGAGATGAACGCAATAGCCCGGCAGCGAGGGCAACGGAAGGAAAGTAGACGGCCAAAACCCCCGTCACTGGCGTGTCGGTATTCTGCCCGTAGTTCAACATGAACGGCGTTGTCTGGATGGTCGAGTTGTAGGCGTTGTTCATGGCGAACTCAGCCACTGGTAGCAGCGTGTCCCAGTTCTTCTGCGAGTCAGTAACAAAGTGTCGCAACGTATCTTCCAAGACACCATTTGCATTCTCTGTTTGACCGTCAGACTGTGGGTGCTTTGCCGTTGACTTGTTGTGGTCAATGCCGAAGTGTTCACACATAAGAGTCCAGAACGACGCAAAGCGCACGTCCCGATCTGACACAATGCTGCTGGGAATCCCATGCAGTTTCCACACATGATCCTCGAACAGATGTACGAGATCTGTGCCTGTGACATTCTTTGTGCACGGTGCCAGATGCACCATCTTCGACAGACGGTCCACAAACACGACCACGGTGTTGTTTCCACGCTCTGTTGTTGGAAGATCAGTTATCAGATCTAATGACACTGATTCCCAGCGACGTCCGGGTATAGGTAAGGGGTGCAGCTCGCCCTGTGGCAACTGGTGCGATGCTTTGACGTGTTGGCAGGAATCGCAGGTCTTGACGAAATTTGCCACGTCTACTGAGACACGTTCCCAGTGAAACACTTCCTTTACCTTACGGATCGTCCGGGCAACCCCGTAGTGTCCATACTGCGGGTGTGAATGCACAGAGCTTATGCATTCTTGCCTCAACGTGCCAACGTCGGGGATGTATAGCCTGTCATTGGACGTCCAGTACAACCCATCTTGGTTTCTGTACTGGTCTAGCTTTATAAAGCGTCTTGCATCCGTTAACTGCATCTCTTCGCAACCTTTGCGACAGCGTTCGAGCAAATTGTCCACCAAGTAGCCTTTGTTAGCTTGCGCTATGGGCTGAACAGAACCATCTGTTACTTGTGTAGATTTAAGTTTCTTGCCTTTGCCTTTGCCTCTCTTCCCCGGGGGAGGAGTGCGCGCCCCACGCACGGAGCCCGAAAACAGCAATGCGATAGCAGCTCGTCGCTGGTGGGCCATTACACCATCAAGCGTGCATACACAGCCACCAGCTTGTACCAAAGCGAAGTGCTGTGGCGCGCGCGACAACGGATCAGCCATATTAGACTCACCAGGTCTGTATTTCCATACATAATTATACGCACTTGATTCATACAGCCACCGCGCTCTGCGCTTCAGAGTGTGCTGATTAGTTGACTGATCAACATACGTATTTGGCTGATGATCCGTTTCGATCACGAATGGTTCCATTTGCCCTTCCAAGTAGCAACGCCATTCACGCAGTGCATACACGACAGCTAACATTTCAATGTCTGAAGCAGAATATGCTGCTTCACGCCCTGATAATTCCTTTGAAAAGAAACATACGGGATGCTTGTCTTGTAGCAGTACACCACCCACTGCAGGGGCAGAAGTGCACGCATCACACACAACTGTGAACGTGCGGGAAAAATCTGGCATAGCCAAAACTGGAGCACTGACCAGAGCGGCTTTCAGTTGTTCAAAAGCAGCAGCATATGCATCTGTCCACTTTGCTTTGAACGCAGTCTCAACCGCATGAGCAGCCTCAGCTGAGAGCTTACCCCACTGCAGTATTTTCCCTTTCCGATCAGTCGCTGTAATACCCTTGAGCAGATCTGTCAGAGGGGCAGCAATTTTCGCATAGCCACGAATGAACCGACGGAAGTAGTTGGCCAGTCCCAAGAAGCTGCGCACTTCATACACAGAGCGAGGCTGAGGCCACTCATTGACCGTATTTACCTTCGCTGGATCAGGCTTGATCCCGTCTGAGGACACAATATGACCCAGGAACTTCAATTCCCGTTTGAAAAACTCACATTTGGACAGCTTGGCTTTGTACTTGTGCTCGCGCAGAACGTCGAGAACAATACGCAAATGTTGAAGATGCTCTTGCTCAGTGCGAGAGTAGATCAAGATGTCGTCGAGGTAGACGCACACAAACTTGTTCAACTGTTTCGCAAAGACACGATTCATCGTGGCCTGAAAGATAGCAGGCGCATTGCACAGTCCGAATGGCAACACTCGCCACTCATATTTGCCAATATGCGTGTTGAAAGCCGTTTTCTCCCAGTCACTGGAGTGCAGGGCCGATCTGGTGATAACCTGACGTCAAAGTCTAGGGAGGTGAAGTGCTTTGCACCACCCAGATTATCCAACAGATCATCAATCCGTGGCAACGGGTACTTATTCTTAAGCGTGAGTTTGTTAAGTGCGCGGTAATCAATACACATGCGCAGTGAGCCGTCCGGCTTTGGAACGAACAACACTGGTGCACCATACGCAGAGGCAGACGGGACAATGCGCCCGGCATCCAAGAGCTCTTGGACCTGCTGCTCTACCCCCCCCTTGGCCCCTTCTTTGCGTTCTTTCATGGACAGTCTGAAAGCTGGCCTGTTTCGGCGGAGCGGCATCGGGTTGCAACCGAACGCCTTCGGGAGTATCATCTACCCGTTCGCCAACGCATGGTGCCTCAAACACATCCGCATACTCAGCAAGTAATGTGTCAACTTGCTGGTCGCGCGATTGCGAGTTGTCACTCTTTTGTTCACGACAAACCATCAAGAACGGTGCTGGGACGGTCTGTACAAGGCCGTGTTAGCAGTCGCATGGCTCGAATGTGAGACAATAGAGGTACTGTGCCATCCTGTGCAAGAGATGGGCTTACAGGAGTGGTGCTGTCCCCATCGCTGTGGGGTGTTAGGCGAACTCGTCTGCGACGGAGCCACATGCTCGCAGGCACGTACGTCCGAGCATCAGAATTGCCATAATCAATGCAAGCACCCTCTGCACGAAACCAGTCATCTCCAAGAATAACGTCTACTCCTGGTACCATATCAACGACACGCAGAGTCACATCAGACTGGTATGATTGGATTTTGAGTTTGCAGTGCACATAACCCGAGGTAGAACTCTGTCGACCATCGCCAATACAATTGGTACAGACTCTTTTGTGATAGACAGCTTATGCCGTTGTGCAAATTCTTTGCTGACAAAGCTGCATTTTGCGCCAGAATCCCCAAGCGCTGTGCATGGTACACCCGCAAGTGATGAGGAAAAGACAAATGTCAAATCATCGTGTTCAACATCACCAGTGTCATTGATGCGTGCAGACAAACGGCGCAGTGTGAAACTGTCGCAGGTGGCTGGAGGCAAATCAGACAACTTGTGTGCACCAGAGGCATATGCAGGTGGATCATAGTAAAACAACCATGCTCATTGCAACGCATTGTCCTCATGTCTCTGCAGAGTACACAGCTTCTGCAGGGTCGACGGGCCCGCGCCGGCCGCGGCTTGCGCCCGGCCGCTACCCCCCGCTCGCAGCCGCGACCCGGAACGGGGTGATCTGCTTGTGATGTTGCCCTGCGACACCGTTGTGGCCGATGTGTGCGTGACCTGTCCGGTGGCCCCCTCCCGGGTCGTCGCCGCGGCAAACACGCCAGGCGCTGCCGCCCAGCTGATGGACGACCGGAAGCGAGACAAGTACGGCCGCTCCGGCACAGGCGCATGTCGCTTCGTGTCCCTGTCGCATGAGACGTTTGGGCCGTGTGGGCACGGGTGCGTTCGCCTTCCTGAATAAGATCGCTGACTTTGCTGCGGCTTCGGGGGCCGTGTCCAGGCGAGCGTTCTTGCAGAATGCCATGTGCGAACTCTCCACCACTCTGTGCCGTGGTGTGACGCGCCAGGTCCTCGCTGCGGCTCCGCTGCGTATGCGGCTGGCGGGCAGGGCGGTGGTGCCTGGCCACGATGTCCCGTCGGACGTGCTATAGGCGGCCGCTGGCCGCCTTGCTGGACCGGGTGCCGCGGCTGCAGCAGCGCAGGCCGGCCCCGCGTCTGGTCGTGTTGGCCCGCCGAACCTTCCCGCGAGCCACCGTGGGGGGAGTGATGTCGTGATCCAGCCATGCACAGGACTACGGTGACCATGCATGGAGTGGATGCACGGTGCTGATCCGGAGTGCCATGGCTATGGGGCAGCCATGCACCGATGGCTGACCATATGCACGAGCAATGCATGCAAGATTGCGTGCCGCAGACATTGATTCTGATCGTATCCGTATGAGACGTTGATTGAACCGCTTATATAGGGCTCTACAGATCGTAGTGTAATCACTCTCTCTTCAACTGTCCCAAAGTCTCACGTGTATTGATCCTCCACTGAAGGTACAGGAGCTGTCACGGACAGATACCTAAGACAGCAAGGTATGTGACAGCACCAACCCCTGCGCATGACGACCATGCTCAGGATCCCACAGGCCTTAGGCCGCGGTCCACTGAATTACGTCATGGTATCGGTGATGATTGTGGGGATTCTTGTGATGTCTGTTAGCATGCGATAGAGTCCAGGGGGAACCTGCGGTTACGGCTGCACGCTCCGATGAGTGTGCTACAACGCTCTAGTGTATAGCCGACCGTAGAGAGACTAGAAAAGCTAATGCAGAATGCTACGGCGGAGCTGCATTATGCTTGTGTGCTGGTCTCGCAAAGAGGCCTACGGGTCTGCGTTTCCTGCGACATATGGTGGTCATGTTGCAGGACACCACACTCCGAGACGATTCAATGGCATCTCGCCAAGGGTCTATCGGTTCTGACGGTGTGGAGGGAGCAGTTAACCTTCCGCATCATCGCACTCGCTCTACAGTGCGCCGCGAGCAGGCCGCGGAGGGTCAGTCCATGCCACGGGGAAGGACAAGACGCTGGGACCTACGGGTATCTCAGTGTTAACCCTCTGCAGGCCGCCATGCCGGGCAACGCTGATCCTACGGGGAATGCGGGTGCTCAGGCAGCGGTGCACGGAGGCAGGAAGTGCCACACGTTGCCAGACAGCATGGGCAGCGCAGCAGATACCACTCCGATACCGCAGCCTTCGAAGGCTGCGATGTCATCCGGGGCGGGGCAGCAACAAGCCGGGACGATCGATGTTGCAACTCTCGCGAGCGCGCTATCGCTCGTAATGCCTAAGTCTACGCGGGAAAGTCGCTAGTAGACAAGCACAAAGTTCCCGGTATGGAACCACAGATATGATCACTTTTCGGGTGTTCAAGAAAGAGGTAGAGAGTTGGCAAACATGGTGGGGAAAGTAGCCTGCTAGTGAATGATCCACTGGCACAGAATAGCCAGGCCTCATGGAGTCAGTCAAGCATTGGCTATTCGTGACATTACCAAAGGAGGATAGGGATTTCGTGTCAGACTGCAGTTTTGTCCATGAGATATGGGCATTGCTGCATGCCAAGTACATGCCTTCTGTCGAAGTAGAAATACAGAAGCCTAATAACCCAAGCAATCAGTGGGTGCCAGGCAGGCGGGAAAGCCCACTTGAGAAACATGTCAACGAGGTAGTTTGGTATAGTGAACCAGATGAGGGGTCTGGGAGAAGCTGTGCCTGATCAGTTATACCGCTCTAGGCTACTGGCAGTGGACAAAGAGTATGCACTGCTGGCAGCCCGATGCCTCGCAGCACACTGCAGTCAGCAGAATAGTGTCCACTGCTGACACATGCTCAGAATAGCAGCCAGTCTGCCCCATCGCGATTCCCACGGGATGATCGCGGTGGTCAGCAGAGATTTGGGGGACGAGGATATCGTGGTGGACGCCACGGTGGTCGCCATGGTGCACCCCAGAGGTTGCCGCAGTGGGAGCAGGGGGGAGCAGATAAGCGCAAGTGCTTCAATTGCGAGAAGCTGGCCATCTGCAGAAAGATTGCCCTTTGCTCTCCGCAGAGGTCAAGCAATTCCTACAGAAACAGGCAGCTGCAGGGCGAGGCCGTGCAGAGGCCGCGGGGGCCCTCAGGTGGCTGTGGTAGACCTAGCGGAACTGCGAGCTGACTGTGCTGATGGGCCGTCGCCCAATATGCCATACACCTTTCTGGTGGATAGCGGGTCTGACCTGAACATATGTTTTGACTATAGCATGTTCAGAGTGAGATCAACCACCAGATATCACAGAGTGCCAGCCCTTAGACCAGGGCAGGCTTAAGATATATGGCATGGGCACTATCAGGGCGAATGTGGGGAAGTACGTGACAGTACAGGGTGAGTTGGTGCCTGTGGATGTTGAGCTGGATCATGTCTACTGGGTGCCAGCCAGCCCGATCAATATCCTATCAACGACTGTGCTGAAGCGGTCGAATGTGTACTTGCACACAGGCAAGGCAAACACAGTAGAGATGCCGGGTTTCTATGACCAAGCACAAACATTTGTGGGCAACTGTGAGCAGGGAGTTGATAGTGATGATAACCCCACATTGAGCTGGTATTGCGGGACGGGCAGACCGATATGGGAACTGCGCCCTGTAGATTCAGGGACAGACTGGACCAGTGCCAACAACCTTTTCCACAGAAATAGGAAATGGGTTGGTGAGCAGGCGAGAATCGCTGCGGTAGATGGTGTGCCTATTGGTCAGAGATCTTCTTACCGACTTGACCCAGCATTTCTGGTGCATCTCTCGTTTCACCATGCGGGCAACCGGATTCTCAAACTGATGACTGAGAATCCAGACCTGTATGACCTCAAGTTGCCTAAACCCACGGGAGTAGCGCTTGAGTTGTCATGGTTGCCAATGGCGGAGCAGAGAAGTGTGACAGAGCACGGCATGGGGGCAAAAGTGACAGAGAATGCCTCGTATGCTGGAGAAGTATTGCATGCGGATCTGGCTGGACAGATTAAGCCAGTAGGCATAGGCGGAATGAACTACGTCCTGGTAGTAGTGGATGAGTACAGCAGGTACTCACATGTGATCCCGCTGAAGTCAAAAAGCGGTGCTGCGGAGATGATATGTCTTCTGATAGAACGCATCCGCACTCAGATTGTCTATGAACAGGAGGTAGGGGTGCGGAGGCTGCACACGGACCAAGGAGGTGAGTTCAGCTCGAGTCAGCTGGCTCAGTACCTTGAGTGGCGAGGGATAGTACAGAGGGAGGGATGTACACACGTTCACTGACACCGCCATCATGAGTCAAATGGGTTGGTAGAACGAAAGATCGGTGTGCTGAACACGTCAGTGCGGGCGAGTCTGCTGCAGGCAGCAGTGCCTGCATTCCTGTGGCCAGAGGCATACATGTGCGTGAACCATGCACACAACCTGACGCCGAGCACAGCACTGGAGGGTGTGAGGCGGAAGGAGGCAAAGCAGAAGCTGGAGGATAGGTTTGTTGCCCCAGCTCTGAGCCATGGTCCACGACGTGCAGCAGCGGGCTAAGCAGCTGAGAGTCAGGAAGGCTGCAGCACATGCGCTGAGTCTGAATGAGCTGTGTGAGACGCTGGTTGCCAGGAGAGAATTGGCATTTGTGGCACAGCACATGAGAAATGTGAATGTCAGAGAGATTGTGCCATACTTGTTGTGGTTTAGGAAGGTCAAGGAAGATGACTTCCGTCTCGTGGTGGCACAGGTGAAGCCTTTCGGGTGTCAATGTATGTGTAATCCAAGGAGGGAGCACTTCAGGCACCTGGAAGCGCGAGGAATCCTCGGTGCCTATATGGACCGGGTGGAGGTCCTCACATGGACAGGGTTTACGTGAAACGTGGGAATGGGGGAGCAGTGCGGATGTACAGGCACACGGCTGCTCCACCTGCTCTAGTGAAGGATTTCTCGCAGCGATTTCACATGGCTGGGGAGGCTACGGCGGCCCAGTTGTGCGAGAACTATGAGCAGGGTTGAGTTTTGAGATCCTACCCGATCAGTACACCAGTGTAGTGCCGGAAGCTGAGTTCTTGCCCAACATGAAGAAGTGGGTGAAGAGCACTAGTGTGCGGGCAGTGCGTCCACCAGCCAGTCGTGAACACATGATGCAGAGAGGGGCAGAAATGTGGATTGGGCTGAGGGGGAGCATCCGGGTCTGGGCATCAACACTGGGGAACCAGGAAACGCTGCACCGTTTCAAAACGACAGACGAGCTACCTGAGGGTGAGCCCGAGTTTCTCCTAGAGTGTTGGGTGCAGAGCTGCTGGCGCGACATGAGCGCTGGCACACACCAGAGATCAGTGAGGCAGTGGTTGCAGCACGCTGCGATCATGCAGCGGCTGACAATGCTGCAGCGGTGGCACACTGGGACTATGATGCAGCAAACCAGCCGTCTGGGCCTTTACACCATGAGTTTAGGCCTGCAGAGACGATCCCTACGAGGGATAGGGCTGTGTTGCACATAGGGGACTGTGATATCCATCCGCTTCCAACTGATGAGGAAGTGAGTGATACTGAGTCTAGTGATGGAGGTGAGGATGACTCTGCGTCTGAGTCTAGATCCCGCTCGCGTTCAGCGGAACCAGTCCAGCGGTCGATGGGCAAGGAGCTGAGTGAGCCACCCCCACCTGTGCGAGCTGACGGTCACGGCGGCGGCCGAAGTCACCGCGGGTCCACGGTGTCAGGGCGTGATGACCGTGACAGATATGATGAGCCGAGCATATATCTGGGTCTGAGGGCCAGGGGCAAGGCGAGCTACGGCATGTGCCTAGCGGAATAGCGACAGGAGGTGATGGCTCAGGGGGAGAGTCAGCCCAAGTGCCGCGAGGGGCAGCGGAGAACGTCTGGATCCGCCACATGTAGGTGAGGTTCGATGGGTTCCAAAGTCTTTTCCACTTGATTCGCAAGTCTTAAGACCTGCTGTCATTCGCTGTGGAGCAATTGTGAGTGATTGCTGCTGTTGAGCGCATTTCCCCGGAGGAAGCACGTGAGCATGTGGAGTGATGCTGCGAGCCCCACGTAGTGAATGATGATGAGAATGACGTCGGTGACTGTTCTGATGGAGTGTCCGCCACACCAAACACACACTCTGCACTCGCCGGGCCCACAAGCGGTCGTCGGCGCGGCACTAGCAGTCTGCACGGGCGCGACAGCGCGCGCTACGGCGATGTCCGAGGCCGCGAGGCACCGGTCCCAGGAGCCATAGCCTCAGCCAGCCCGGCAGCCCGAGCGGTGTCCGGGGAGGGGCGCAGAGGAGAAACGGCAGACGTGCGCTGGGAAGAGGGAAGAGGGAGGGAGGGAAGAGGGAGGGATCGGGTGCGGGGGGGGGGGGGGGGTGGGGGGGCTGCAGGGTGAAATGGGTGGAGGGGGGGCTCTCGGGCGAGATGGGCGAGGGGGGGGGGGGGGGGCGACGCATGCATTGGTGTGTCAAGCCATGCAGCCTCTCAGTAGCAGACGTGGCACAACAGTGGCCGCGGCACTATATATTCAGCACTACGCAGTGTTGTAACATCCTAATCTGTCAGTCCTCCGTCTGCTCCCGTTTTCGCCGAATAGGTTATGGGCCCGAGCACGCCCCGCGACATCGCTGAGACCCACTGCGTCTCATAGGATCCGTGTCGACACACGTTAAACTACAATAGAGTTTACCTCTTCAAGGCGAAGAACACGATGGACGACTCCACAGCAGCAAGGAGTGGAGGCGAAACAGACGGCACCCGTCACGGCGCCACCACACCAGCTAGTCCAGACAATGCTACAATCACGCGTCCGTTTCGACAACGGAAAGATTGACTCCGTGTACGATTACACCAATTGGGTACAGTACACGGACGCGGTCACCACGTTCCTGGTCACCCGCTTCGCCGGGGCACATGCTACTGTGACGGTACTCCGATTATACCTGGGTTGTGTCAAGCTGTACTGTGTAAACCCTCTAAGGTCTAGCCAGCACACCATAGCGCTTATATAGTGTTCCGGCCTGTGTGCGACTCCTGCCTTTAGCCCATTTGCAATGTGCTAATCCCCACACACGCCAACACCCCTTTCTAGAAGGGTCTATGCTCACGTCAGCCATGCTCTCTCGAGCATGCTCACGTAGCAGTGTTGGTGACCACATAACACAGCAACCTCGGCACAGGCATGTGCGCGGAAGGTCAGAGAAGCATCTCTGCCTCCTCGAGGACCTTCTGAAGGCTTCCAGAAGACTGTGCTGCCGCGTACAGCTTGTTTTGTCACAGAGCTCCCCCGCCTAAGCCTCTTGCCTGCCCTCAAGCAAGTCAGTCAGCTCGTCTAGCGACAAGGGGAAAGCGTCTGTCGGTGGCTCTTGGTTGCGGCTCGACCAAAGGTCCCGGATGTGATGGTTGCAACCATGTAGAAGCATGGCATCAAGCCAGCCTTGGCCGCCGCCTACCCAATGCACATGGTATTGCCGTCTAGGCACATCCCTAGTATCAGAGATGTGATCAACCTCAAAGAACAATTCAGAGTCCTCTACCTCTGGAATTACTGGGGGCTGATAAGGACCATCGCCATGGTACTTCCTCAGTGACGAGACATGGAATACATTGTGCATGCGATGCAACGGGCTTGGCAACTCAACACGAAAGCTGAGCCTATGCTGACCAATCACTTCTGTAATCGGAAAAGGGCCTAAGTACCGGGGCGCTAGCTTCAATTTGAAGCCTTGCTTTAGCTTGAAGTGTTTGATGTGGACCAGCACTTGGTCTCCCACCTTTAGCAACTCTGCCGGTCTCCTGCGGCGATTAGCCGAGGCCTTTTGCCTTTGCTCTGCTGCCTCTATGCACCTCTTGGCAACTTGTAGTTGCTCAGACCACCTGCCGACGAACTTGTTCACTCTCGAGGCCTTTTGCCTTTGCTGTGCAGCCTCAATACACTGCTTCGCCACCGTGGGGGAGTGATGCGGCGCCGCTAGTGCCCTTCGCGCCCCGCCCTGAGGCCCCTGTCGGGCGGCCGGAGGGGGAGGGCTGGTACGCCTTGCACTGTGGGGGGCGTGCGCCCCCGGGCTCTCATGTGCGGGGGGCCCGTGATGGAATGCTCCAGTGGGGCAGGATGGAGTGGGGGTGCTGCTGTAGGGGGGTCGGTGGTGGCTGGTTTTGCTGGGGTGGGCAGTAGTGCGGTGGTGGTTGTTGCTGTGCGCGGTTGTGGCGCGGGTGCCGTAGTGGAGGGGTGCGGGAGTGCGCGTGCGTGTGGGTGCGTGGGTGTGGTTGTGTCGGCTGTGTCGGTTCGTTGTGGCTTTTTCGCCTGGGAGAGTGATTGCTTTTTGCTGGTGTCTACTTTCGGGGGTTTTGGCCGTCTACTTTCCTTCCGTTGCCCTCGCTGCCGGGCTATTGCGTTCATCTCCGTGTAACACTGCTTCGCAGTTTGCAACTGCTCAGACCACCTGCCGACGATCTGGTTCACTCGCGGATTCTGTTTGCGTAAAAACAGAGTCACTGGCGTGAGTGTTACACGGAGATGAACGCAATAGCCCGGCAGCGAGGGCAACGGAAGGAAAGTAGACGGCCAAAACCCCCGTCACTGGCGTGTCGGTATTCTGCCCGTAGTTCAACATGAACGGCGTTGTCTGGATGGTCGAGTTGTAGGCGTTGTTCATGGCGAACTCAGCCACTGGTAGCAGCGTGTCCCAGTTCTTCTGCGAGTCAGTAACAAAGTGTCGCAACGTATCTTCCAAGACACCATTTGCATTCTCTGTTTGACCGTCAGACTGTGGGTGCTTTGCCGTTGACTTGTTGTGGTCAATGCCGAAGTGTTCACACATAAGAGTCCAGAACGACGCAAAGCGCACGTCCCGATCTGACACAATGCTGCTGGGAATCCCATGCAGTTTCCACACATGATCCTCGAACAGATGTACGAGATCTGTGCCTGTGACATTCTTTGTGCACGGTGCCAGATGCACCATCTTCGACAGACGGTCCACAAACACGACCACGGTGTTGTTTCCACGCTCTGTTGTTGGAAGATCAGTTATCAGATCTAATGACACTGATTCCCAGCGACGTCCGGGTATAGGTAAGGGGTGCAGCTCGCCCTGTGGCAACTGGTGCGATGCTTTGACGTGTTGGCAGGAATCGCAGGTCTTGACGAAATTTGCCACGTCTACTGAGACACGTTCCCAGTGAAACACTTCCTTTACCTTACGGATCGTCCGGGCAACCCCGTAGTGTCCATACTGCGGGTGTGAATGCACAGAGCTTATGCATTCTTGCCTCAACGTGCCAACGTCGGGGATGTATAGCCTGTCATTGGACGTCCAGTACAACCCATCTTGGTTTCTGTACTGGTCTAGCTTTATAAAGCGTCTTGCATCCGTTAACTGCATCTCTTCGCAACCTTTGCGACAGCGTTCGAGCAAATTGTCCACCAAGTAGCCTTTGTTAGCTTGCGCTATGGGCTGAACAGAACCATCTGTTACTTGTGTAGATTTAAGTTTCTTGCCTTTGCCTTTGCCTCTCTTCCCCGGGGGAGGAGTGCGCGCCCCACGCACGGAGCCCGAAAACAGCAATGCGATAGCAGCTCGTCGCTGGTGGGCCATTACACCATCAAGCGTGCATACACAGCCACCAGCTTGTACCAAAGCGAAGTGCTGTGGCGCGCGCGACAACGGATCAGCCATATTAGACTCACCAGGTCTGTATTTCCATACATAATTATACGCACTTGATTCATACAGCCACCGCGCTCTGCGCTTCAGAGTGTGCTGATTAGTTGACTGATCAACATACGTATTTGGCTGATGATCCGTTTCGATCACGAATGGTTCCATTTGCCCTTCCAAGTAGCAACGCCATTCACGCAGTGCATACACGACAGCTAACATTTCAATGTCTGAAGCAGAATATGCTGCTTCACGCCCTGATAATTCCTTTGAAAAGAAACATACGGGATGCTTGTCTTGTAGCAGTACACCACCCACTGCAGGGGCAGAAGTGCACGCATCACACACAACTGTGAACGTGCGGGAAAAATCTGGCATAGCCAAAACTGGAGCACTGACCAGAGCGGCTTTCAGTTGTTCAAAAGCAGCAGCATATGCATCTGTCCACTTTGCTTTGAACGCAGTCTCAACCGCATGAGCAGCCTCAGCTGAGAGCTTACCCCACTGCAGTATTTTCCCTTTCCGATCAGTCGCTGTAATACCCTTGAGCAGATCTGTCAGAGGGGCAGCAATTTTCGCATAGCCACGAATGAACCGACGGAAGTAGTTGGCCAGTCCCAAGAAGCTGCGCACTTCATACACAGAGCGAGGCTGAGGCCACTCATTGACCGTATTTACCTTCGCTGGATCAGGCTTGATCCCGTCTGAGGACACAATATGACCCAGGAACTTCAATTCCCGTTTGAAAAAACTCACATTTGGACAGCTTGGCTTTGTACTTGTGCTCGCGCAGAACGTCGAGAACAATACGCAAATGTTGAAGATGCTCTTGCTCAGTGCGAGAGTAGATCAAGATGTCGTCGAGGTAGACGCACACAAACTTGTTCAACTGTTTCGCAAAGACACGATTCATCGTGGCCTGAAAGATAGCAGGCGCATTGCACAGTCCGAATGGCAACACTCGCCACTCATATTTGCCAATATGCGTGTTGAAAGCCGTTTTCTCCCAGTCACTGGAGTGCAGGCCGATCTGGTGATAACCTGACGTCAAGTCTAGGGAGGTGAAGTGCTTTGCACCACCCAGATTATCCAACAGATCATCAATCCGTGGCAACGGGTACTTATTCTTAAGCGTGAGTTTGTTAAGTGCGCGGTAATCAATACACATGCGCAGTGAGCCGTCCGGCTTTGGAACGAACAACACTGGTGCACCATACGCAGAGGCAGACGGGACAATGCGCCCGGCATCCAAGAGCTCTTGGACCTGCTGCTCTACCCCCCCCTTGGCCCCTTCTTTGCGTTCTTTCATGGACAGTCTGAAAGCTGGCCTGTTCGGCGGAGCGGCATCGGGTTGCAACCGAACGCCTTCGGGAGTATCATCTACCCGTTCGCCAACGCATGGTGCCTCAAACACATCCGCATACTCAGCAAGTAATGTGTCAACTTGCTGGTCGCGCGATTGCGAGTTGTCACTCTTTTGTTCACGACAAACCATCAAGAACGGTGCTGGACGGTCTGTACAAGGCCGTGTTAGCAGTCGCATGGCTCGAATGTGAGACAATAGAGGTACTGTGCCATCCTGTGCAAGAGATGGGCTTACAGGAGTGGTGCTGTCCCCATCGCTGTGGGGTGTTAGGCGAACTCGTCTGCGACGGAGCCACATGCTCGCAGGCACGTACGTCCGAGCATCAGAATTGCCATAATCAATGCAAGCACCCTCTGCACGAAACCAGTCATCTCCAAGAATAACGTCTACTCCTGGTACCATATCAACGACACGCAGAGTCACATCAGACTGGTATGATTGGATTTTGAGTTTGCAGTGCACATAACCCGAGGTAGAACTCTGTCGACCATCGGCCAATACAATTGGTACAGACTCTTTTGTGATAGACAGCTTATGCCGTTGTGCAAATTCTTTGCTGACAAAGCTGCATTTTGCGCCAGAATCCCCAAGCGCTGTGCATGGTACACCCGCAAGTGATGAGGAAAAGACAAATGTCAAATCATCGTGTTCAACATCACCAGTGTCATTGATGCGTGCAGACAACGGCGCAGTGTGAAACTGTCGCAGTGCTGGAGGCAAATCAGACAACTTGTGTGCACCAGAGGCATATGCAGGTGGATCATAGTAAACAACATGCTCATGCAACGCATTGTCCTCATGTCTCTGCAGAGTACACAGCTTCTGCAGGGTCGACGGGGCCGCGCGGCCGCGGCTTGCGCCCGGCCGCTACCCCCCCGCTCGCAGCGCGACCCGGAACGGGGTGATCTGCTTGTGATGTTGCCCTGCGACACCGTTGTGGCCGATGTGTGCGTGACCTGTCCGGTGGCCCCCTCCCGGGTCGTCGCCGCGGCAAACACGCCAGGCGCTGCCGCCCAGCTGATGGACGACCGGAAGCGAGACAAGTACGGCCGCTCCGGCACAGGCGCATGTCGCTTCGTGTCCCTGTCGCATGAGACGTTTGGCCGTGTGGGCACGGGTGCGTTCGCCTTCCTGAATAAGATCGCTGACTTTGCTGCGGCTTCGGGGGCCGTGTCCAGGCGAGCGTTCTTGCAGAATGCCATGTGCGAACTCTCCACCACTCTGTGCCGTGGTGTGACGCGCCAGGTCCTCGCTGCGGCTCCGCTGCGTATGCGGCTGGCGGGCAGGGCGGTGGTGCCTGGCCACGATGTCCCGTCGGACGTGCTATAGGCGGCCGCTGGCCGCCTTGCTGGACCGGGTGCCGCGGCTGCAGCAGCGCAGGCCGGCCCCGCGTCTGGTCGTGTTGGCCCGCCGAACCTTCCCGCGAGCCACCGTGGGGGGAGTGATGTCGTGATCCAGCCATGCACAGGACTACGGTGACCATGCATGGAGTGGATGCACGGTGCTGATCCGGAGTGCCATGGCTATGGGGCAGCCATGCACCGATGGCTGACCATATGCACGAGCAATGCATGCAAGATTGCGTGCCGCAGACATTGATTCTGATCGTATCCGTATGAGACGTTGATTGAACGCTTATATAGGCTCTACAGATCGTAGTGTAATCACTCTCTCTTCAACTGTCCAAAGTCTCACGTGTATTGATCCTCCACTGAAGGTACAGGAGCTGTCACGGACAGATACCTAAGACAGCAAGGTATGTGACAGCACCAACCCCTGCGCATGACGACATGCTCAGGATCCCACAGGCCTTAGGCCGCGGTCCACTGAATTACGTCATGGTATCGGTGATGATTGTGGGGATTCTTGTGATGTCTGTTAGCATGCGATAGAGTCCAGGGGGAACCTGCGGTTACGGCTGCACGCTCCGATGAGTGTGCTACACCGCTCTAGTGTATAGCCGACCGTAGAGAGACTAGAAAAGCTAATGCAGAATGCTACGGCGGAGCTGCATTATGCTTGTGTGCTGGTCTCGCAAAGAGGCCTACGGGTCTGCGTTTCCTGCGACATATGGTGGTCATGTTGCAGGACACCACCACTCCGAGACGATTCAATGGCATCTCGCCAAGGGTCTATCGGTTCTGACGGTGTGGAGGGAGCAGTTAACCTTCCGCATCATCGCACTCGCTCTACAGTGCGCCGCGAGCAGGCCGCGGAGGGTCAGTCCATGCCCCACGGGGAAGGACAAGACGCTGGGACCTACGGGTATCTCAGTGTTAACCCTCTGCAGGCCGCCATGCCGGGCAACGCTGATCCTACGGGGAATGCGGGTGCTCAGGCAGCGGTGCACGGAGCGCAGGAAGTGCCACACGTTGCCCAGACAGCATGGGCAGCGCAGCAGATACCACCTCCGATACCGCAGCCTTCGAAGGCTGCGATGTCATCCGGGGCGGCAGCAACAGCCGGGACGATCGATGTTGCAACTCTCGCGAGCGCGCTATCGCTCGTAATGCCTAAGTCTACGCCGGGAAAGTCGCTAGTAGACAAGCACAAGTTCCCGGTATGGAACCACAGATATGATCACTTTCGGGTGTTCAAGAAAGAGGTAGAGAGTTGGGCAAACATGGTGGGGGAAAGTAGCCTGCTAGTGAATGATCCACTGGCACAGAATAGCCAGGCTCATGAGTCAGTCAAGCATTGGCTATTCGTGACATTACCAAAGGAGGATAGGGATTTCGTGTCAGACTGCAGTTTTGTCCATGAGATATGGGCATTGCTGCATGCCAAGTACATGCCTTCTGTCGAAGTAGAAATACAGAAGCTATACCAGCAACTCAGTGGTGCCAGGCAGGCGGGAAAGCCACTTGAGAAACATGTCAACGAGGTAGTTGGTATAGTGAACCAGATGAGGGGTCTGGGAGAAGCTGTGCCTGATCAGTTATACCGCTCTAGGCTACTGGCAGTGGACAAAGAGTATGCACTGCTGCAGCCGATGCTGCAGCAACTGCCAGTGCAGCAGATAGTGTCCACGCTGCTGACACATGCTCAGAATAGCAGCCAGTCTGCCCCATCGCGATTCCCACGGGATGATCGCGGTGGTCAGCAGAGATTTGGGGGACGAGGATATCGTGGTGGACGCCACGGTGGTCGCCATGGTGCACCCCCAGAGGTTGCCGCAGTGGGAGCAGGGGGAGCAGATAAGCGCAAGTGCTTCAATTGCGAGAAGCCTGGCCATCTGCAGAAAGATTGCCCTTTGCTCTCCGCAGAGGTCAAGCAATTCCTACAGAAACAGGCAGCTGCAGGGCGAGGCCGTGGCAGAGGCCGCGGGGGCCCTCAGGTGGCTGTGGTAGACCTAGCGGAACTGCGAGCTGACTGTGCTGATGGGCCGTCGCCCAATATGCCATACACCTTTCTGGTGGATAGCGGGTCTGACCTGAACATATGTTTCGACTATAGCATGTTCAGTGAGATCAAACCACCAGATATCACAGAGTGCCAGCCCTTAGACCAGGGCAGGCTTAAGATATATGGCATGGGCACTATCAGGGCGAATGTGGGGAAGTACGTGACAGTACAGGGTGAGTTGGTGCCTGTGGATGTTGAGCTGGATCATGTCTACTGGGTGCCAGCCAGCCCGATCAATATCCTATCAACGACTGTGCTGAAGCGGTCGAATGTGTACTTGCACACAGGCAAGGCAAACACAGTAGAGATGCCGGGTTTCTATGACCAAGCACAAACATTTGTGGGCAACTGTGAGCAGGGAGTTGATAGTGATGATAACCCCACATTGAGCTGGTATTGCGGGACGGGCAGACCGATATGGGAACTGCGCCCTGTAGATTCAGGGACAGACTGGACCAGTGCCAACAACCTTTTCCACAGAAATAGGAAATGGGTTGGTGAGCAGGCGAGAATCGCTGCGGTAGATGGTGTGCCTATTGGTCAGAGATCTTCTTACCGACTTGACCCAGCATTTCTGGTGCATCTCTCGTTTCACCATGCGGGCAACCGGATTCTCAAACTGATGACTGAGAATCCAGACCTGTATGACCTCAAGTTGCCTAAACCCACGGGAGTAGCGCTTGAGTGTCATGGTTGCCACGTGGCGGAGCAGAGAAGTGGTGACAGAGCACGGCATGGGGGCAAAGTGACAGAGAATGCCTCGTATGCTGGAGAAGTATTGCATGCGGATCTGGCTGGACAGATTAAGCCAGTAGGCATAGGCGGAATGAACTACGTCCTGGTAGTAGTGGATGAGTACAGCAGGTACTCACATGTGATCCCGCTGAAGTCAAAAAGCGGTGCTGCGGAGATGATATGTCTTCTGATAGAACGCATCCGCACTCAGATTGTCTATGACAAGGAGGTAGGGGTGCGGAGGCTGCACACGGACCAAGGAGGTGAGTTCAGCTCGAGTCAGCTGGCTCAGTACCTTGAGTGGCGAGGGATAGTACACAGAGGGAGGGATAGTACACACGTTCACTGACACCGCCCATCATGAGTCAAATGGGTTGGTAGAACGAAAGATCGGTGTGCTGAACACGTCAGTGCGGGCGAGTCTGCTGCAGGCAGCAGTGCCTGCATTCCTGTGGCCAGAGGCATACATGTGCGTGAACCATGCACACAACCTGACGCCGAGCACAGCACTGGAGGGTGTGAGGCGGAAGGAGGCAAAGCAGAAGCTGGAGGATAGGTTTGTTGCCACCAGCTCTGAGCCATGGTCCACGAACGTGCAGCAGCGGGCTAAGCAGCTGAGAGTCAGGAAGGCTGCAGCACATGCGCTGAGTCTGAATGAGCTGTGTGAGACGCTGGTTGCCAGGAGAGAATTGGCATTTGTGGCACAGCACATGAGAAATGTGAATGTCAGAGAGATTGTGCCATACTTGTTGTGGTTTAGGAAGGTCAAGGAAGATGACTTCCGTCTCGTGGTGGCACAGGTGAAGCCTTTCGGGTGTCCAATGTATGTGTATCCAAGGAGGGAGCACTTCAGGCACCTGGAAGCGCGAGGAATCCTCGGTGCCTATATGGGACCGGGTGGAGGTCCTCACATGGACAGGGTTTACGTGAAACGTGGGAATGGGGGAGCAGTGCGGATGTACAGGCACACGGCTGCTCCACCTGCTCTAGTGAAGGATTTCGCGCAGCGATTTCACATGGCTGGGGAGGCTACGGCGGACCCAGTTGTGCTAGAGAACTATGAGCAGGGTGAGTTTGAGATCCTACCCGATCAGTACACCAGTGTAGTGCCGGAAGCTGAGTTCTTGCCCAACATGAAGAAGTGGGTGAAGAGCACTAGTGTGCGGGCAGTGCGTCCACCAGCCAGTCGTGAACACATGATGCCAGAGAGGGGCAGAAATGTGGATTGGGCTGAGGGGGAGCATCCGGGTCTGGGCCATCAACACTGGGAACCAGGAAGAACGCTGCACAGGCGTTTCAAACCGACAGACGAGCTACCTGAGGGTGAGCCCGAGTTTTCTCCTAGAGTGTTGGGTGCAGAGCTGCTGGCGCGACATGAGCGCTGGCACACACCAGAGATCAGTGAGGCAGTGGTTGCAGCACGCTGCGATCATGCAGCGGCTGACAATGCTGCAGCGGTGGCACACTGGGACTATGATGCAGCAAACCAGCCGTCTGGGCCTTTACACCATGAGTTTAGGCCTGCAGAGACGATCCCTACGAGGGATAGGGCTGTGTTGCACATAGGGGACTGTGATATCCATCCGCTTCCAACTGATGAGGAAGTGAGTGATACTGAGTCTAGTGATGGAGGTGAGGATGACTCTGCGTCTGAGTCTAGATCCCGCTCGCGTTCAGCGGAACCAGTCCAGCGGTCGATGGGCAAGGAGCTGAGTGAGCCACCCCCACCTGTGCGAGCTGACGGTCACGGCGGCGGCCGAAGTCACCGCGGGTCCACGGTGTCAGGGCGTGATGACCGTGACAGATATGATGAGCCGAGGCATATATCTGGGTCTGAGGGCCAGGGGCAAGGCGAGCTACGGCATGTGCCTAGCGGAATAGCGACAGGAGGTGATGGCTCAGGGGGAGAGTCAGCACCAAGTGCCGCGAGGGGGCAGCGGAGAACGTCTGGATCCGCCACATGAGGTGAGGGTTCGATGGGTTCCAAAGCCTTTTCACTTGATTCGCAAAGTCTTAAGACCTGCTGTCCATGCTGTGGGAGCAATTGTGAGTGATGCTGCTGTTGAGCGCATTTCCCCGGAGGAAGCACGTGAGCATGTGAGTGATGCTGCGAGCCCCACAGTAGTGAATGATGATGAGAATGACGTCGGTGACTGTTCTGATGGAGTGTCAGCTGCAGCTGACAGTGTGCCTCCTGATGCAGAAAAGACGACGGGGCAGAAGGTGAATCCAAACGGTGGCCCTACTGCTAGCCTTAGTGAGTCCAGGCGTGCAGCTACCGTGAGGAAGAGGGTCGAGGCCGTAGTAGATGATCCAACGGTGCAGCAGGCCATGCGTGGCGCTCATCGTGAGAAGTGGATCACGGCAATGCTCGATGAGCTGACCTCCTTAAGAGAACATGATGTGTTTGAGCTGGTTGAGTGCCCAACAGGAGTGAAGCCTGTGACAGGCAAGTGGGTGCTTAAGATCAAGCGAGGAGCACAGGGTGAAATTGAGCGTTTCAAGGCCAGATACGTAGCCAGGGGATTTACGCAAGTGGAGGGCGTAGATTTCTTTGAGACATGGGCACCTGTGGGCAGTTATGCTACCTTCAGGGCTCTGTTATCAGTCTGTGCAGTAGAGGATCTAGAGACGAGGCATATAGACATTAAATGTGCTTTCCTGAATGGTGTTCTGGAGGAGGAAGTGTATGTGGCACAACCTCCGGTGCTGGACGATGGGTCTGGTATGGTGTGGCGTCTGAAAAAGGCGTTGTATGGTCTGAAGCAAGCTGCCAGGGAGTGGCACAAAGCGCTTGCAGAACTCTTGTTGAATATGGGTTTTGTGAGATCAGCCAGTGACCCTGCACTGTTCATTTTGCAAAGTAGGACGTTGTCTTATTTTTCTGTGGGTCGATGATCTGCTGATTTTCGGCCACAGAGAGCAGATGGATGATGCCATCAGAAAGATTCTTGAGGCATTTGAGGGTCGTGACCTGGGGGAGCTGGGATATGTGCTTGGCATGGAGGTCATACGTGATCGAACTGCTCGCACTATCACCATCACACACAGAAAGAGCATCAGGGACATGCTAGAGAGATTTGGCATGAGTGAGTGCAGACGGGCGCCAACTCCGTTGGTACCAAAGCAGAAAATGTTTAGTCTGAAGGAAGATCCTAGCCAGGCGAAGGCTACAGGCACAGAGCATAAGAGGTTTATGCAAGCCGTAGGAAGCATCCAGTATGTGGCAGTTGTGTCGCGTCCAGACATTGCGTTTCCGGCTAATGTCTTGGCCAGGCATATGGCTGGGAGTGCCAAATGTCATTGGAATGGTGTCCTTCACGTACTGAGATACCTGCGAGGGACCATAAACTTTGGCTTGACCTTTAGTGGCTCCAATGGGGGATGTGAGGTGTTGGAAGCATTTACGGATGCTGACTTCGCCAATGGTGCTTGCTTGAAGAGCGTGTCAGGAGTAGTAGTCCGGATGCATGGGAACTGTGTGTTCTGGCGTTCGAAGAGGCAGACTATTGTGGCTGGTGATACAACTGAGGCAGAGCTCATAGCAATGAGTTCAGCAGCCAATGAGGTGATGTGGGCTAAGCAGTTGTGCACTGATCTTGGTTTGTCGGCTGTGAAGCCAACGCTGTGGGGTGACAACAAGAGTGCCAACTTGCTAGCAGTGAACCCCATCTCTAGTGACCGCTCTAAGCACATCAGGGTCAGGGACCTGAGGGTCCGAGAGTTCGTAGAACTCGACGAATTGACTATCAGCTGGGTTAGCACGGTAGAACATGCTAGCTGATATGTTTACTAAGGTGTTGGCAGGACCAGCACTGGCAAAATTTAGAGATAGACTGCAGCTTGCGGTAGTACAAGCTAGTCTGGGGGAGTGTCCGTGATCCAGCCATGCACAGGACTACGGTGACCATGCATGGAGTGGATGCACGTGCTGATCCGGAGTGGCTATGGGGCAGCCATGCACCGATGGCTGACCATATGCACGAGCAATGCATGCAAGATTGCGTGCCGCAGACATTGATTCTGATCGTATCCGTATGAGACGTTGATTGAACGCTTATATAGGCTCTACAGATCGTATGTAAATCACTCTCTCTTCAACTGTCCAAAGTCTCACGTGTATTGATCCTCCACTGAAGGTACAGGAGCCTGTCACGGACAGATACTAAACAGCAAGGTATGTGACAGCACCAACCCCTGCGCATGACGACATGCTCAGGATCCACAGGCCTTAGGCCGCGGTCCACTGAATTACGTCACCAAAGACTGAGAGCGCACTGTCACAGCGGAGACCTGTACACCAGCCAATTATGTGACAGTGCGACCCCCTGCGCACAGCAACGGCGTGCTTAGATCCCACAGTGCCTAAGGGCTGCGGTCCACTGGTTTACGACATGGTATCGGTGATGATTGTGGGTATCTAGCAATGCTTGTATGCTTGCGATAGAGTCCAGGGGTCTGCGGCTACGGCTGAGCGTCCTGATGAGCGATTCACACCGCTCTAGCGTTTAGCTGTAGAGTCCGTAGAGAGACTAGAGTACACAGATGCATAACGCTACAGCTGGGATGCATTCTAATAGTGTGCTGGTCTCGCAGAGAGGCCTACGGGTCTGCGTGTCCTGCGACGTAAGATGGTCGTGTTGCAGGATGCCACCACGCCGTGAAGGTCCAACGGCATCTCGCCAAGGATCTATCGGTTCTGATGGCGGAGATGGAGAGGAAGTCCGTCCTCGCCACACACGCGCTCCACAGCGCGCCGCGAGCAGGCCGCGGAGGATCAGTTCATGCCCTACGGGGAAGAACACCGTGTTGGGCCCACGGGTACCTCGACACAGGTCCTCTGCTGGACGCTATGCCGGGTAACGCTGATCCTACGGGGGAAGCAGGAGCTCAGGCCGCGGCGCACGGGGCGCAGCAAGCACACCTCGCAGCGCCAGCTGTGTGGACAGCGCAGCAGATACCGCCTCCAATACCGCAGCCTTCGCAGGCTGCGATGTCACCGGGTGTAGCAGCTACGGCTGGATCGATTGATGTGAGTACGCTGGCGCAAGCGCTGTCGCTTGCCATGCCCAGGCCAGCACCGGGAAAGTCTTTAGTAGAGAAGCATAAATTCCCGGTGTGGAACCACAAGTACGATCACTTCCGAGTCTTTAAGAAGGAAGTAGAGAGTTGGGCTAAGATGGTGGGTGAGAGTAGCTTACTGATCAACGATCCACTTGCTCAGAGCGGTCATGCTCATGAGCAGGTTAAGCATTGGTTGTTTATTACCTTGCCGAAGGAGGATAGATATTTCGTAGCAGACTGTAGCTTCGTCCATGAGGTCTGGTCGTTGCTGCATGCCAAGTACATGCCGTCAGTGGAAGTAGAGATACAGAAGCTGTATCACCAACTCAGTAGTGCCCAGCAGGCTGGCAAGCCGCTGGAGAAGCATGTGAATGAGGTGGTGGCATAGTGAACCAGATGAGGGACTGGGAGAGACTGTGTCTGACCAGTTATACAGAGCACGGTTGCTGGCAGTAGACAGGGAGTACAGCCTGTTGCAGCCTATGCTGCAGGCACTGCCAGTACAGCAGATAGTGTCCACGCTATTGACACATGCCCAGACGAATAGCAAGCAGGGTCCATCGCGATTCCCACGGGACGATCGCGGTGGACAACAGCGCCATGGGGGACGTGGGTACCGAGGTGGACGCTACGGTGGTCGCCAAGGTTCACCCCCACAGGTAGCAGCAGTGGGAGCAGGGGCACCAGGGGGAGCAGAAAAGCGCAAGTGCTTCAATTGTGAAAAGCCTGGCCATGTGCAGAAGGATTGCCCTTTGCTCTCCGCAGAGGTCAAGCAGTTCTTGCAGAAGCAAGCAGCTGCAGGGCGAGGCCGTGGCAGAGGCCGCGGTGGCCCTCAGGTGGCTGTGGTTGACCTAGCGAAGCTGCGAGCTGAATGTGCTGATGGGCCGTCTCCCAACATGCCGTACACATTCCTGGTAGACAGTGGCTCAGACATGAACATCTGCTTTGATTATGATATGTTCTGTGAGATCAAGCCATCAGATGTGCCACAGTGTCAGCCCCTTGACCAGGGCACACTAGATATGTATGGTGTGGGCACGATAAGGGCAACTCTGGGAGAGTACGTCAATCAGAAAGGGACTATCTTGCCAGTAGACATAGAGCTGACGAATGTCTATTGGGTGCCTGCCAGTCCCATCAACATCCTGTCGACAAAGGAGTTGAAGAAGTCTGAGATATACTTGCAGACAGGCAAGCATGCGAATCGGGTAGTGATGCCAGGTTCCATGACCAGGCCCATGGGTTCCATAGGAACTGTGAGCAGGGTGGGCATGAGGATGGTAGTCCCACTCTGACATGGCTCTGTGGGGAAAGGTAGGCCAGTATGGCAGAT
Organism: Ulva mutabilis; assembly: GCA_900538255.1. Taxonomy (NCBI): domain Eukaryota; kingdom Viridiplantae; phylum Chlorophyta; class Ulvophyceae; order Ulvales; family Ulvaceae; genus Ulva; species Ulva mutabilis. The sequence continues at coordinate 98,621 of UNSF01000157.1, forward strand.
GCAGCCGGTTGACAAGTGGAGCAACCTAGACGAGTGCGAATAACCTGTTCCATAGAAATGAGAAGTGGGTCGTTGCCAGCAGCAAGTCGCTGCGGTGACTGTGTATCAGATGGTCAGGAATCTTCCTTCCAGGTTGACCTCATCATTCCTAGTGCATTGGCTTTCACCACGCCGGCAATCGGGTTTCTCCAGTTGATGCGAGACAACCTGCCCTGTATGACCTCAAGTTGCCGAAACCTACGGGGGTGGCGATTGGGTGTCACGGTTGCCATGTGGCTGCGCAGAGAAGTGGCGATAGGGCACAGCACGGAGGAAAGTGACTGAGATGCTACATACGCTGGAGAAGTGTTGCATGCTGACCTAGCAGGGCAGATCAAGCCAGTGGGGATCGGGGGTATGAATTACATCCTAGTTGTGGTGGATGAGTATTCTCGATATTCTCACGTGATCCCGCTGAAGTCCAAGAGTGGGGCAGCGGAGATGATATGCCTGCTGATTGAGAGAATCCGCACTCAGATCGTATACGATAGAGAGATTGGGGTGCGGAGGCTGCACACTGACCAGGGTGGTGAGTTCAGCTCTAATCAGCTGGCTCAGTACCTAGCGTGGCGTGGCATTGAGCACACTTACACTGCCACGGGCCAGCATGAGTCCAACGGAATGGTGGAGAGAAAGATCGGTGTGCTGAACAAGAGTGTGAGGGCCAGCCTGCTGCAAGCGGCTGTGCCTGCATTCCTGTGGCCAGAAGCGTACATGTGTGTGAACCATGCACACAACCTGACGCCCAGCACTGCTCTAGAGGGTGTTAGGCGGAAGGAGGCCAAGCACAAGCTAGTAGAGAGGCATGTGCAGCACAGTTATGAGTCATGGTCAACGAATGCGGCCATGAGAGCTGCTCAACTGAAGTCCAGGCGAGCCAAGGCTCAGGAGATGGGCCTGCAGGCTTTGGCCGATGCGGGGATGGCCAGGGGCGGTGGGAAGTTTGTGGCCATGTGTGTGAGGAATGTGGATGTCAGACAGATTGTGCCATATCTATTGTGGTTTCGGAATGTGAGTGAGGACATGTTCCGTCTGGTGGTGGCCCAGGTGAAACCTTTCGGGTGTCCGATGTATGTGTATGCCCGGAGAGAGGATTTCAGGCACCTGGATGAGAGAGGAGTGCTCGGTTTGTACATGGGACCGGTTGCAGGTCCTCACATGGACAGAGCTTATGTGAAGCGAGGGAATGGGGGAGCAGTGCGTATGTATAGGCATACGGCTTCTCCACCAGCTCTGCTGAGAGAGTTTGCGAAACGTTTCCACATGTCGGAGCAAGCTACGGTGGATCCGGTCATGTTAGAGAACTATGAGCTGGGAGATTTTGAGATCATGCCTGATGAGCATACTCGAGTGGTACCTGATGCTGGGTTCTTGCCCAACATGAAGAAATGGTTGAAGTCAACTAGTGTTAGGGCAGTGCGACCACCAGCCAGTCGAGATCACATGATGCAAGAGAGGGGCAGAAATGTGGATTGGGCTGAGGGGGAGCATCCAGCGCTGGGGCACACACACTAGGAACCAGGCAGGCAGTTGAATCGGCGATTTGTGCCGGATGATGAGTTGCCTGAGGGTGAGCCGCCGTTCTCACCGCGTGTTTTAGGCTCTGAGCTGATAGCCAGGCATGAGCGGTGGCACACGCCTGAGATCAGTGAGGCAGTGGTGACAGCGAGTTGCGCTTACACGGCCGAGGATTGTGTGAACAGGGTGCCACACTGGGAGTACGATGCGGCTCAGCAGCCGTCTGGTCCGTACAATGCTGAGGACAGACCTAGAGATGTGATCCCTACGCGGGATAGAGCTGTGCTGAACATGAGCGTATGTCGCATTGAGCCACAGGGTAGTGAAGATGATGTGTCTGGGGGAGACGAGACTCCGGGGTCTGAGACGTTCTCAGAGGAGTCTGGCCCCTCAGCATCCCAGTCCAGGTCGCGCTCGCGTTCACCGCAGCGGGTCCAACGGTCGATGGGCAGGGAGCCGGGTGAGCCACCCCCACCTGCGAAATCTGATAGCCACGGGAGGTACGACCGAAGGCAAGGGTCAGCGGTGTCAGGACGTGCAGTACGCTGGGAGCACGATGAGCCACGGCATGTGCCACAGCGTGTTGATAGTCAGGGGCAAGGCAAGCTACGGCATGTGCCTAGTGGGGAGGAGGCAGGCGGAGCTGGCTCAGGGGGAGAGTTAGCACCAAGTGCCGCAGGAGGCAGCGGAGAACATCTGGACCCACCACCAGAGGTGAGAGTTCGATGGGTTCCAAAGCCTTTCAAATTGATTCGCAGAAACTTAAGACCTGCTGTCCATGCTGTGGGAGTGAATGAAAGTGATAATGCTGCTGTTGAGCGCATTTCCCCGGATGATGCACGTGAGCATGATGCTGCTGGGAGCTCCACAGTAGTCCATATGGAGAGTGACGTCGGTGACTTGGCGGATGGAGTGTTTGCTACGGCTGACAGTGTGACTCCTGATGCAGAAAAGACGACGGGGCAGGAGGTGATTCCGAGCAGTCGCAAGACTGCTAGCCGCAGTGAGTCCCGGCGTGCAGCTGCTGCGAGGAAGAAGGTCAAAGCTGTGCTGGACGATCCAACGGTGCAGCAAGCCATGAGAGGCTGCCATCGTGAGCAGTGGATCATAGCAATGCTTGATGAGTTGACCTCCTTAAGGGAACACGATGTGTTTGAGCTAGTCCGGTGCCCAGCAGGAGTGAAGCCTGTGACAGGCAAGTGGGTGCTTAAGATTAAGCGAGGAGCACAGGGTGAGATTGAGCGATTCAAGGCTAGATATGTAGCCAGGGGGTTTACGCAGGTAGAAGGCGTAAATTTCTTTGAGACTTCGGCGCCTGTGGGTAGCTATGCTACTTTCAGGGCTCTGTTGTCTGTCTGTGCTGTGGAGGATCTGGAGACGAGGCACATAGACATTAAGTGTGCTTTCCTGAATGGTGTTCTGGAAGAGGAAGTGTATGTGGCACAACCTCCTGTACTGGATGATGGGTCTGGTATGGTGTGGCGCCTGAAAAAGGCGTTGTATGGTCTGAAGCAAGCTGCCAGGGAGTGGCATAAGGCGCTTGCAGAGCTCTTGCTGAGAATGGGCTTTGTGAGATCAGCCAGTGACCCCGCACTGTTTATTTGCAAAGTAGGACGATGTCTTATTTTCCTATGGGTCGATGATCTGTTGATCTTCGGTCGTAAGGAGCAGATGGATGATGCCATCAGCAGGATCCTTGAGGCATTTGAGGGTCGTGACCTGGGGGAGCTGGGATATGTGCTGGGTATGGAGGTCATACGTGATCGGTCTGCTCGCACTATCACCATCACGCACAGAAAGAACATCAGGGACATGCTGGAGAGGTTCAGTATGAGTGAGTGCAGAAAGGCACCAACGCCGTTGGTACCAAAGCAGAAAGTGTTTAGTCTGAAGGATGATCCTAGCCAGGAGAAGGCTACTGTCGCAGAGCATAAGAGGTTTATGCAAGCCGTAGGAAGCATCCAGTATGTGGCTGCTGTGTCGCGTCCTGATATTTCCTTTCCGGCTAATGTCTTGGCCAGGCATATGGCTGGGAGTGCGAAGTGTCATTGGGCTGCTGTCCAGCATGTACTGAGATACCTGCGAGGGACCATAGATTTTGGCTTGACATTTAGTGGCTCCAACCGAAGGGAATGCCAAGCTCACATTGTCGCAGAACATACAGGCCAGACCAGTGCCTTGAAGTTCTGCGGTAGGTTACCCGATCATCCCCGTTGTCGATCAACTCTTTTGTCCATGATCTTAGGTTTTGATAGTGCTTCACCAGTGCTGCACACGATGGTCATGCACATTATGGGCTCGAGCATGGGATCATGCAGAAGAGGCTCCAGCCCAAGACGTTGAAATTGACGCACTCCGCCTCGTTCAAAGGATAGATACGGAAGCTGGGCCCTTGTGCACCGACATGTGATCCCGCTGAAGTCAAAAAGCGGTGCTGCGGAGATGATATGTCTTCTGATTAGAACGCAATCCGCACTCAGATTGTCTATGACAAGGAGGTAGGGGTGCGGAGGCTGCACACGGACCAAGGAGGTGAGTTCAGCTCGAGTCAGCTGGCTCAGTACCTTGAGTGGCGAGGGATAGTACACAGAGGGAGGGATAGTACACACGTTCACTGACACCGCCCATCATGAGTCAAATGGGTTGGTAGAACGAAAGATCGGTGTGCTGAACCACGTCAGTGCGGGCGAGTCTGCTGCAGGCAGCAGTGCCTGCATTCCTGTGGCCAGAGGCATACATGTGCGTGAACCATGCACACAACCTGACGGCCGAGCACAGCACTGGAGGGTGTGAGGCGGAAGGAGGCAAAGCAGAAAGCTGGAGGATAGGTTTGTTGCCACCAGCTCTGAGCCATGGTCCACGAACGTGCAGCAGCGGGCTAAGCAGCTGAGAGTCAGGAAGGCTGCAGCACATGCGCTGAGTCTGAATGAGCTGTGTGAGACGCTGGTTGCCAGGAGAGAATTGGCATTTGTGGCACAGCACATGAGAAATGTGAATGTCAGAGAGATTGTGCCATACTTGTTGTGGTTTAGGAAGGTCAAGGAAGATGACTTCCGTCTCGTGGTGGCACAGGTGAAGCCTTTCGGGTGTCCAATGTATGTGTATCCAAGGAGGGAGCACTTCAGGCACCTGGAAGCGCGAGGAATCCTCGGTGCCTATATGGGACCGGGTGGAGGTCCTCACATGGACAGGGTTTACGTGAAACGTGGGAATGGGGGAGCAGTGCGGATGTACAGGCACACGGCTGCTCCACCTGCTCTAGTGAAGGATTTCTCGCAGCGATTTCACATGGCTGGGGAGGCTACGGCGGACCCAGTTGTGCTAGAGAACTATGAGCAGGGTGAGTTTGAGATCCTACCCGATCAGTACACCAGTGTAGTGCCGGAAGCTGAGTTCTTGCCCAACATGAAGAAGTGGGTGAAGAGCACTAGTGTGCGGGCAGTGCGTCCACCAGCCAGTCGTGAACACATGATGCCAGAGAGGGGCAGAAATGTGGATTGGGCTGAGGGGGAGCATCCGGGTCTGGGCCATCAACACTGGGAACCAGGACGAACGCTGCACAGGCGTTTCAAACCGACAGACGAGCTACCTGAGGGTGAGCCCGAGTTTTCTCCTAGAGTGTTGGGTGCAGAGCTGCTGGCGCGACATGAGCGCTGGCACACACCAGAGATCAGTGAGGCAGTGGTTGCAGCACGCTGCGATCATGCAGCGGCTGACAATGCTGCAGCGGTGGCACACTGGGACTATGATGCAGCAAACCAGCCGTCTGGGCCTTTACACCATGTGTTTAGGCCTGCAGAGACGATCCCTACGAGGGATAGGGCTGTGTTGCACATAGGGGACTGTGATATCCATCCGCTTCCAACTGATGAGGAAGTGAGTGATACTGAGTCTAGTGATGGAGGTGAGGATGACTCTGCGTCTGAGTCTAGATCCCGCTCGCGTTCAGCGGAACCAGTCCAGCGGTCGATGGGCAAGGAGCTGAGTGAGCCACCCCCACCTGTGCGAGCTGACGGTCACGGCGGCGGCCGAAGTCACCGCGGGTCCACGGTGTCAGGGCGTGATGACCGTGACAGATATGATGAGCCGAGGCATATATCTGGGTCTGAGGGCCAGGGGCAAGGCGAGCTACGGCATGTGCCTAGCGGAATAGCGACAGGAGGTGATGGCTCAGGGGGAGAGTCAGCACCAAGTGCCGCGAGGGGCAGCGGAGAACGTCTGGATCCGCCACATGAGGTGAGGGTTCGATGGGTTCCAAAGTCTTTTCACTTGATTCGCAAAGTCTTAAGACCTGCTGTCCATGCTGTGGGAGCAATTGTGAGTGATGCTGCTGTTGAGCGCATTTCCCCGGAGGAAGCACGTGAGCATGTGAGTGATGCTGCGAGCCCCACAGTAGTGAATGATGATGAGAATGACGTCGGTGACTGTTCTGATGGAGTGTCAGCTGCAGCTGACAGTGTGCCTCCTGATGCAGAAAAGACGACGGGGCAGAAGGTGAATCCAAACGGTGGCCCTACTGCTAGCCTTAGTGAGTCCAGGCGTGCAGCTACCGTGAGGAAGAGGGTCGAGGCCGTAGTAGATGATCCAACGGTGCAGCAGGCCATGCGTGGCGCTCATCGTGAGAAGTGGATCACGGCAATGCTCGATGAGCTGACCTCCTTAAGAGAACATGATGTGTTTGAGCTGGTTGAGTGCCCAACAGGAGTGAAGCCTGTGACAGGCAAGTGGGTGCTTAAGATCAAGCGAGGAGCACAGGGTGAAATTGAGCGTTCAAGGCCAGATACGTAGCCAGGGGATTTACGCAAGTGGAGGGCGTAGATTTCTTTGAGACATGGGCACCTGTGGGCAGTTATGCTACCTTCAGGGCTCTGTTATCAGTCTGTGCAGTAGAGGATCTAGAGACGAGGCATATAGACATTAAATGTGCTTTCCTGAATGGTGTTCTGGAGGAGGAAGTGTATGTGGCACAACCTCCGGTGCTGGACGATGGGTCTGGTATGGTGTGGCGTCTGAAAAAGGCGTTGTATGGTCTGAAGCAAGCTGCCAGGGAGTGGCACAAAGCGCTTGCAGAACTCTTGTTGAATATGGGTTTTGTGAGATCAGCCAGTGACCCTGCACTGTTCATTTGCAAAGTAGGACGTTGTCTTATTTTTCTGTGGGTCGATGATCTGCTGATTTTCGGCCACAGAGAGCAGATGGATGATGCCATCAGAAAGATTCTTGAGGCATTTGAGGGTCGTGACCTGGGGGAGCTGGGATATGTGCTGGGCATGGAGGTCATACGTGATCGAACTGCTCGCACTATCACCATCACACACAGAAAGAGCATCAGGGACATGCTAGAGAGATTTGGCATGAGTGAGTGCAGACGGGCGCCAACTCCGTTGGTACCAAAGCAGAAAATGTTTAGTCTGAAGGAAGATCCTAGCCAGGCGAAGGCTACAGGCACAGAGCATAAGAGGTTTATGCAAGCCGTAGGAAGCATCCAGTATGTGGCAGTTGTGTCGCGTCCAGACATTGCGTTTCCGGCTAATGTCTTGGCCAGGCATATGGCTGGGAGTGCCAAATGTCATTGGAATGGTGTCCTTCACGTACTGAGATACCTGCGAGGGACCATAAACTTTGGCTTGACCTTTAGTGGCTCCAATGGGGGATGTGAGGTGTTGGAAGCATTTACGGATGCTGACTTCGCCAATGGTGCTTGCTTGAAGAGCGTGTCAGGAGTAGTAGTCCGGATGCATGGGAACTGTGTGTTCTGGCGTTCGAAGAGGCAGGCTATTGTGGCTGGTGACACAACTGGGGCAGAGCTCATAGCAATGAGTTCAGCAGCCAATGAGGTGATGTGGGCTAAGCAGTTGTGCACTGATCTTGGTTTGTCGGCTGTGAAGCCAACGCTGTGGGGTGACAACAAGAGTGCCAACTTGCTAGCAGTGAACCCCATCTCTAGTGACCGCTCTAAGCACATCAGGGTCAGGGACCTGAGGGTCCGAGAGTTCGTAGAACTCGACGAATTGACTATCAGCTGGGTTAGCACGGTAGACATGCTAGCTGATATGTTTACTAAGGTGTTGGCAGGACCAGCACTGGCAAAATTTAGAGATAGACTGCAGCTTGCGGTAGTACAAGCTTAGTCTAGGGGGAGTGTCGTGATCCAGCCATGCACAGGACTACGGTGACCATGCATGGAGTGGATGCACGGTGCTGATCCGGAGTGGCTATGGGGCAGCCATGCACCGATGGCTGACCATATGCACGAGCAATGCATGCAAGATTGCGTGCCGCAGACATTGATTCTGATCGTATCCGTATGAGACGTTGATTGAACGCTTATATAGGCTCTACAGATCGTAGTGTAATCACTCTCTCTTCAACTGTCCAAAGTCTCACGTGTATTGATCCTCCACTGAAGGTACAGGAGCTGTCACGGACAGATACCTAAGACAGCAAGGTATGTGACAGCACCAACCCCTGCGCATGACGACATGCTCAGGATCCCACAGGCCTTAGGCCGCGGTCCACTGAATTACGTCAAGTGATGCGGCGCCGCTAGTGCCCTTCGCGCCCCGCCCTGAGGCCCCTGTCGGGCGGCCGGAGGGGGAGGGCTGGTACGCCTTGCACTGTGGGGGGCGTGCGCCCCCGGGCTCTCATGTGCGGGGGGCCCGTGATGGAATGCTCCGGTGGGGCAGGATGGAGTGGGGGTGCTGCTGTAGGGGGGTCGGTGGTGGCTGGTTTTGCTGGGGTGGGCAGTAGTGCGGTGGTGGTTGTTGCTGTGCGCGGTTGTGGCGCGGGTGCCGTAGTGGAGGGGTGCGGGAGTGCGCGTGCGTGTGGGTGCGTGGGTGTGGTTGTGTCGGCTGTGTCGGTTCGTTGTGGCTTTTTCGCCTTGGAGAGCGATTGCTTTTTTGCTGGTGTCTACTTTCGGGGGTTTTGGCCGTCTACTTTCCTTCCGTTGCCCTCGCTGCCGGGCTATTGCGTTCATCTCCGTGTAACACATCCATGCATGTGTTCTGTGGTGACAGGGGATAAGCGGCATGGCGCGGCTGCTGAGGCACGCGGGCCGACTGTTCGAAATATCACGCGACCCCAGACGAATATTCAGCCTTAAGTCAACCAGAATGAAACAGTATGTCGATCATGGTTGGCCTCTCGCTGATCTACGTTCGTGCAGCGAGCGATGTTTCACACTCCGGCAACAACGTCGACAGTCCATCACAGGTCGATATTGACCTCGTCGCACGCTCTATCTCATCTCTATAATGTCCTTGCGCCTGTGTTTAAGAGTTTTATCAGGTTCTAGGGCGATAATACGAGTTCTGAGTGCCTGCCCGGATATGGCGGGATGCTTGACGCCGGTGAGCCGTTGACGGAGCATAAGATCATCGCACCTTTATATTTAGATACTCTTATACATAGGTCTGCTTTGCTGGACTGAGAAGCGTGGCGCACTCGTCGGATGCAGCGGTTGTTGCTTCGCCGCGGGTGCTCTACACAGCACGCCAGCCTCCGGAAACAGGACAGGTGACATTCCCACCTGTACACGTTTCATGAACATCATCTAGCCGTTGTGCGATGTGGGATCCTTCCGCCGTGCGCCGGGGACTGCCGTGCTGCGTTGTGGACGCGGCCACAGTCCATCGCTCGGCTTGTCTGCCCCACACTGTCTCGGCGACCAGATCGAGCCGTGAATTAACGTAGTCACGCGTGTATGCACTGTCCTGTCTGATTCGACTTGCTCGACAGTCTGACAGTCTGAGCTGCATAGGTGGATGGTCGATTGTGCCCAATCGACTGCAGTGCCCCGGACGCCACTATGGTCGATTGTGACCCAATCGACTGCAGTACCCCGGGCGCCACTATGGTCGATTGTGCCCAATCGACCAGTCATGGACCACAGGCCACTATGCGCACTTGAGCACAGTGAAGTCCATGTGAACGCTCGTGACCTCAACTCGTATATACGCGTGCCACTGATGTCCAAGTCACCTGTCCTGTCTGATTCCAGTTTATCGACAGTCGAACCGTCTGCACAGGTGGATGGTCGATTGGGCCCATTCGACTGCAATACCCCGGACGCCACTATGGTCGATCGTAACCCAATCGACTGGAGTACCCCGGGCGCCACTATGGTCGATTGTAACCCAATCGACTGCAGTACCCCGGGCGCCACTATGGTCGATTGTACCCAATCGACTACAGCACCCGGGACGCCACGATGGTCGATTGGGCCCAATCGACCAGCCATGGGCCACAACCCTCGTGCCTCACAGTGGACGATACTGTGTCAATGTCGTAGGCAAGATCTTCCGCATATGTGCATATTACTATCCCATCGTGTACGTGTCCCACACAACTCCATCCTGGACGCCCTCAGCAGTCCTCCCACTCCTGGACCTCTCATGCGGGTGCTGGAGAGGACATCTCCCTTGGCGCGCATAGGAGGTCCGCAGGACGTCCTGCAAGGTGAACGACTTAGATTACGTCATTTCGGCTTGAACCGCCGCCGACGTGACGTCACTGGACGCGGCTTATGCGCGTCACCTGCCAACTACTCAGGTCATCCCAGTGACGACCTCTATGAGTCATCGAACTCGTGGGAACGGCATAAGGGCGTCCCGCTGTGCCAGGGCGGCTTCAGGCCGCCCTCCCGGTGACACCAATTGGTCGTCGTGCCATCCTCCAGGCGTCCTTCTGGAAATCTGGGCAAAGGACGTCCCGAAAGTGCTGGCAGCATTCTCATAGTGCAGGAGGGGCCGGGCGGCTGCGCAGGCGGCCGCGCGCCCAGCGCATCCGGGTACTGCGGGAGGCTCTTGATGTTGGGCTCAAGAGACGTGGAGATGCCCGCCCGCATGATGAAGCGGCGCCATGCCTGCGTGATCGCATCATGGCGGGCGACCACCGTGCGCCACACCGCATTGCACACGAGGGTATGCGAACCATCAGCAGGCGATGCCCGGCCGCACACGCAGTCGCTATCCACCTCCTGGCTGGTGAGCAGTGCCTCACCTAGGCGCAAGCACACATTCACGCGGAACTCCGTGGCAGTCAGCTCAGTTGCACCGGGCCTGGCTTTCAGGAAAGCCGAGGCCATCGAGCCTGCGCAACTATGCAGGCGCGCGTTGCTGGCCAGGCTCTGTTCACGTGTCGCTGACGACGGGCTGCGCGTCCCTTGATCCAGCGCTGCAAGCAACGCAGCCACACAGGCGTCAGAGTCGGCCCGGCTGACTGCATTCTGCAGCCGCGACATGCGGATGGCAGACCCTCCGTCGCTCAGGCCCGCCCATTCCGCGGGCTCGGCGGCCGCGGGGCACTCAGACAGCCCCGGGATGCTTGGCCACTGCTGGCGCAACTCATTGAGAGTATGGCGCATGGCGACGCCCGCATCGCCGCGGAACGGCAGGCCCCGATCTGTCCCTTCCGTGCATGGTGGCAGTGGTAGTCCAAGTGTTCCCAATGGACCTAACTACTTACACAGGCCTGTAAGGTAGTGGACGTTGCACTGTTCCCAGGACACATATGAACATGGGCGCAGACTCTAAAGCCTGGCACGGGCCAGCTGCAGGTAAAACCTATAGGTTTCGCGCAGTCGCATGGTCCAAAGCCTTCTTAGTGCACAAAACACCCTTGGCGCTCAGCCAATACGAATAGTCGCCAACAGCCAGGGAAACACCAGATATGTGCAGTATGACATGCAGCACGTCGCAGCGAGCTCACAGGGATCAAAGGAGTCTCTTGTGCACGCATGCATAAGCCGGCGACGACTGCCCATTGCGCGTGGGCGTGGCGAGTTCGGCCGCGAGCTCGATTGCCTCTGCGTCCGTGAGGTTGACGAGCTTCTTTCTGGACTTGGTAGGGCACTGCCGAGTCTTGGACCACGTCTTGAAATGCTTCCTGATCAGCTCTCTATATTTCTTTCTGCTGCATCCCCGTGGACATCCGATTAAGCGACCACCGAGAGAGTGTGCAGCCATGAAAGCAGTGTAAGATTCGGTAAGCACTGAGTCCCCTTGAGGGCCGCTCTGCATGCGTGGGAGACCACGGCGGTCCAGCTTCACTGCCGTAGCACGATGACATGCATTAAAATAACAAGCAGCCTCGTGCAGTTTTGGATTGAAAAAACAAGGGCCGGGCCTGGCCGGTGCTTCCGCACGTTGTCGCGACCGCATAACTACTGGGTTGTCAATCAGCGCACAACTTGCACCAAGACAACAGTACGTGGTCCTTTTATTTGCGAAGATGGTCGGCTGGCTCAACGCATAGTGCTAGCTCGCACACCAACCCCGTTCTGAGATGCTGTGTGAGAGCTCTCACTAGTCCGCCCGGCGCGGCGCGCTGTGCTCAACTCCACCGTTCTGCTAGATGGCGCGAGCATACGAGAAGAAACTCACAGCATTATGCTTACATTTAATATATCGTCGCATGCCGGCTGTGGTACGTCGCAAAACGGTGCTGTGTGATCAGGGCTGCCCCTGTCGACACGCTCAGCGAAAAGCCGCCAACAGCCAGGGAAACACCAGAAATGTGCAGTATGACATGCAGCACGTCGCAGCGAGCTCACAGTGAGCAAAGAAGTCTCTTGTGCACGCATGCATGGGTGTGGCAGATCTAGGCTTTAGGCAACTGTGTGCAAGCTAGTCGTTGGTGTGTGCTATCAATGAGGTAGAAGATACACTGGATGCTGCTGGTTACAGAACTAACACAGAACTAACACAGAACTAACACAGTCGTTGGTGTGGCCGCAGGTGCAGCGCAGCAATGCATGCATGAGACTGCGGGAGTAGCACGTTGATGCATAGATTTGCCTGGTGATCAGCGAGTTCGCTGTCACATATAGGACTTGGTGCTTGCGGCGGCTGGTCTGTCTGTCTGTTTGCTTGGTGCCTGGTCTGTTGCCTCGGCGCTGCTGAGTCCTAGATCTATCACTGTGTAAGACACATATAGGACTGACTGCCAGTTCACCAGTCGTTGTGTTTGATTGGCTGAATGGCAGGTACGTGTTTCTTAGACTTCGTTTGCATACTGCTGTGAGTTGGCATTCATACCTAGGACATTGATTGAGCTGTGTGCGAATGCAGGCTGTGACGTTGCATGTTGCTGCGGGCGAACATCGTAGACTCACAGTGCACATTCTGCCACAGGTGAGATCCATACAGCTTAAGTAGTGTACAATATGTGAAGCTGTAACAGTTGTGTTTGACTGGCTGAATGGCAGGCTGTGACGTTGCATGTTGCTGAGGGCGAACATCGTAGCCTCACAGTGCACATTCTGCCACAATGGGCCGGCGACGATCAGGTGAGACCAGGTGAGCACACACGAGTGGTGCAGTGGCGTGTCTGCTTTCGCGCTGGCGATAGTTCGTTCTGGCATTTGCTCGTGCGGCGCATGACCTTGGTGCTTGCGGTGGCCGGTCTGTCTGTTTGCTGTCTGTTTGCTTGTTGCCTGGTCTGTTGCCTCGGCGCTGCTGAGTCCTAGATCTATCACTGTGTAACACACGAGTGGTGCACGCGGAGTTAGAGTGAGGACAAGGTGGGACAGCCCTGAATTTTACCAGTCTGTACAGGGGCTGCATGTACCATTTGATGCAGAGATGGGTACACAGGGCTGCTTGCATGGCGAAAAAAATCACATAGTGACACACCCCAACAGCCTGCCTTTGGCGCCTGATGCTCCATATTGCGCTCTGAGATCATTAACGGGGATTGCGCTGCATTTATAGAGGGACCCCTGAGTGTGCCACTCGCTACGTATACACGCTGTCGCCTCTGCTGTGCTGGTACGAAAGCCAGTACTGGCTACCTCACACGAGGCGGACTAGGCGGTGCTGCTGCTTCGGTTTCGATAGGATCACTGCAGTATTCTGCACTCTAGAGGGGCTTGTCTACAGGCTACTCGTGGCTGGAAGCGTGCGGAAACGGAGCTGCACAGCTGCTGTGAGCAGTTTTGCAAAAGGTGTTATCTAGGCCGGTGCTGAAAACGAGACTCAGTGGAAACGATAGGCAGGCTCTTGCGAGTATATACATGTTCTTGCGTTGTCATGCCAGCTGTTCTTAGGGAGAGAGGAACGGTCGAACCCAAGTTCACCCCCAAAATTAAGGTGTTTTTAGCGATTGGCTGAGCGCTGGCTGCCACGGGGCCAAGCTTGGCGCGCAAGCCTTCACGCGAAGCCTGGTGCCATTCAGCGCGGACACTGGCATGCATGCCGGGGGGTCGGTCGTGACCGGGTTTGCTGGTGTGGGCGGTAGCACGCAGTGTGGCCGGTGGTTGCTGTGTGCGGCTGTGACGTGGGTGCCGTGGTTTTGGGGTGGGGGAGTGCGCATGCGTGTGGATGCGTGGGTGTGGTTGTGGCGGCTGTGTCGGTTCGTTGTGACTTTTCACCTGAGACAGTTGCTGCTTGTTGCTGTTGTCTGCTTTCGGGGGTATTGGCCGTCTGCTTTCCTGCTGTCGCCCTCGCTGCTCGGCTGTTGCGTTGATCTCCGTGTAACACTGGCATGCATGGCGGTCACGTGCATGCGCGTGAACAACGAACTACGAACACGTCCGCACGCATGCAGCGGCGCAGGCCGGCCCCGCGTCTGGTCGTGCTGGCCCGCCCTGCCTTCCCGTGAGCTGCCGCGGGGAGCGCGATGCGGCGCCGCCAGTGCCCTTCGCGCCCCGCCCTCAGGCCCCTGCCGGGCGGCCGGGGGGCTGGTACGCCCTGCACTGTGGGGGGCATGGGCCCCCTGGCTCTCAAGTGCGGGGGGCCCGTGATGGAGTGCTCGAGTGGGCGGATGGGGTGGGGGTGCTGCTGTTGGGGGGTCGGTGGTGGCCGGTTTTGCTGGGGTGGGTGGCAGTGCGCAGTTTGGCAGGTGGGTACTGTGCGGTTGTGGCGCGGGTGCCGTGGTTGTGGGGTGCGGGAGTGCGCATGCGTGTGGGTGCGTGGGTGTGGTTGTGTCGGCTGTGTTGGTTCGTTGTGGCTTTTCACGTCAGACAATTGGTACTTGTTGCTGTAGTCTGCTTTCGGGGGTTTTGGCCGTCTACTTTCCTGCTGTTGCCCTCGCTGCCGGGCTCTTGCGTTCATCTCCATGTAACACGTCCGCACGCTACACTGCGTGCTAAATCACGGCGCCGTGCGCAGCCCAGCCCAGCGTGAGCAGATGCCCGGATCCTGGCATTAGTGTGCACGCTTACCGGTGCTACACGCACACGATTTATTACCACAGCTGATCTCGACGTCGTTGACTCTGGTCAAATGGCTGCTGTGCCCCCCGGGCGGCCATATATATAGCTTCTTGCGCTGGCATATGCAGCGTACTTGAGCTGCGTTCAAGCGCTGGTTAGCCCTTCTGCAGCTTATAATGTTGCTAGTGTCTGAGGGAAATTTCCGTGTAAACGCCTGGGCATAGTACTGGTATTCCATCGACTCGAGTGGACTTCAAGCCTCGAACGCCGCGGTGACATTGGATCGGCTCTGTTGTGACAGCACGTGCACGCTGCAGCGGGTTTAGTCGCTGAAAACTGAATCGTGCGACGTGGACGGTGCCCGGTGCGTTCTGGGCCGAGACCTTACACGCCTGTGGGTGCTTCCAGCATTCGGGGTTAGCTGTACAGCTGCACATACTCTCTACATGTATAGAGCATGCAACCACACATCTACTAGTAGGCACAGTCCAGGAGGTGTCTGCATGCCGTGTCGCCCACCTGCCTCGCCACAACCGGCAGGTGGGCGGCAAAATCGGATACTTTGCCGTTGTGGAAGTGCTTGTTACTGGTTCCCCTGATCGTGATATACGCCTGATTCTTTACGATCGTGGCAGGTAGAGCTGAATGCACGCAGCGCTCATAGCGGGCTGTGCACACTGAGCAAGCTGAGCATGCTGCACTCATACTGAGCGCTCATACTGAGCATTACGGACTTTCACACGTTGCTGTGTACTGGCCTCAAGATGTCATCTGAAAGTGCATGCCGCAACGCGTGTATCGGAAATGCACCTGAGCATGCATGTATACCATGCATGTCACCCGACCGCCATCCACAGTCATTTGACCCTACGCCATCCCGCAAATGGCTGGTTCCCTGCGGCACTACGAACGAGGCAAATCAACGCCATGTCAGAAGAGCAAGACGGCCATTTTACCATAACCTACGCAATCGCCCAATCAAACGCCTGAGAAGCAACAGAAAGGCAGGCCAAGTGCACCAAGCGCAGCCTGCTGTGGCAGGTCATGCACAGCACGCAGCACTGCAGCTGCCTGGGCGGCTGACACCTGCTTATCTACACATACGCATGCCAGCGGTCTCCGAGCTGCACACCGCGATTATGCCATCACAGCTGGACACGAGCAAGCGGCAGCAAACCCACCTGCTGGCTCTGCCATTTTGGGCGGTCTTGGTCTATCTCAGACACTGAAACTCAGTGTAGCACTTTGTGCACACACCCTTGCTAACTTTCTCACAACTTGCAGGCGGGGGCAGGTGTGCACACGGTGGCACGGGTCTGTCAAGCCGTATACAGCATCGCCCATTTCCAATGATCGTGCCGCCGGCGTGATGACAGTTGAAACTGCACTGGCACTCGTAACCCGGGTCGTGTGCACAGGTACAACGGCGCGATGCAATCATGGGCAGTGTGGGCACAGTGTCGGTGCACGGCAGTGTCGGCACAGTGTCGGTGCACGGCAGTGTCGGCACAGTGTCGCCGCACCACTGCCACATGGCACTGTCTATACGGCACTGTCTATACCGTGCATGCCACTGTGTATACGGCACCCGTGTGCGCCCACGTAGCACTGGCCAAAACGACAGAATGGCTGCGATCTGTCGTCTTTTTGGTACAGGCCTAGACCACAGCACTGCCAGGCCTGCACGGACTCCGCCACAGCACGCATGCGGCCGCAGCAGGCGACGAGTGCATTGCTGCGCGCAGTTTGAGACACCACGCGTGTGTCACGCGGCAGCATGCATGCATGCTGACGGCCGCACAACGAAGCTTGTGTTGCGCGCACAGGTTGTTCACAGCCCCCCCCCCCCCCTCCCCACCCCCCGGCGCGACTCGAAGCATGGCCCTTGCCACCCCAGAGCCTGCAGCCCTGGCATAGCAGGCAGGCGCTGCGCGTGCCACTGTAAGCATACTAGCTCACTGGCCAAACTGTTACGCGTTGCTTAGCAGCCGCCGCGCGCCATTGGTGCTGGATCCGTCATCACCGCCCTCCCCCGCCTCTGAGTCACCACCAGGCGCTAGCCCAGGCGTTTCAGCCACGACCGCCCCAGCCTCCTCTGAATCACTATCCCCGCCGTAACCTTCTGCGTAGTCATTCGTTACCCCATCGTAGTTTTCTGGGGTCCCCAGCATATCAAACTCGAGGACAATGTCGTAATCAACAACAATGTTCGGCCCCTCCTCAACGTATACCCCATTCTCAAATGCCCGGAAATACGTGTCGGCGTCGTCCCCGTCATCTGCTGCCGCTGATGCGTGCGTCTGCTGCCGTTGCATCCCAAATATGCGCGTCGAGCGCTGCACAACCTGCCTCTGGCGCCGCTTCGCTGCGAACCTTCCCGGGCGTCGCTGGCGGCCCTCGTTTCCTTCATCCCCCTCATCCCCCTCGTTGCCCTCGTTGCCCTCGTCGCCCTCGTTGCCCTCATTGCCCTTTACTCCGTCATTCCCAGCCCGGCGGCAGTTGAACAGTTTCCCATTCTTCTTGCAGTGACCGGTCGCCGACACCTGCGGCCCCACGAAGGTGCACCGAGGGCAAAGCCGGTTGCACCTGCAGCCACACATGAGTCATGCCAACGGTGCTCCGCACTGGCACCGCCTATGGACACCACAAATCTGGACCTCAGTGTTACACGGCAATTTGCTCAGCACGACAGCGTGTTCAGCATGGCAATGCATTCAGCACGCAGGCCTTGAAGTGACCACTGGTGACGTTGCACATGTGCATGTCCATCAGATGAGAATCGTTGCAAGAGTTTGCTCCACAAGGTGGCAGAACAGGAAGGCACGGAACTTACTTGAAGCATGTGCATGTCCATCAGCTCAAAGCATGCACCAGACAAAGTCCCATCATTGCCATGGGCAAGCTTCTCATGCGGTACAAGCATCGGCTGGTTGGTGTAACAGCAATAAGTCTAGAAGCGGCACGGCAGTGCCGGAGGCATACAATGGCGTATGGCATCCATGAAGAAGCTTCCGGAAAGTGATGGTGTCCACCGCCAGGCTCTGTGCCACAACAGCCGCATCGGAGTACTGTGGTAGTCCGACATCTGTTTCAGGTGTCTGCGGCCGGGAGTCAGGGGCTGGTGGCGCTGCGAGCACATGCCCCGTGACTCCGACGACGGCCGCGGCCGCAAGAGCAACAATGTGTGAATATAGTCCCATGCCGGCCAACATGCAACAGGCGCGGCTCAGCCCTCCCCGATTACTCTTTTCCTGCACAGCATATACGCTGTAAAACACATTACCTGCGCGCTGCGTGCTGCGCGGGTACGGCTATGGTTCTGAGAGCGCTTCACCGGGTCAGCAGGCCTAAGTGGTTCGCTGCTCGTGTCGTTGTGCTGCGCGCTTGCGTTCCTCAAAGTGCCCCCGGCCCGTGTTCAGTCCGTGTTCATCGGCGTGCAGTGGTCATTCCATGCACACAGCGCTCGTGTCAGCTGGAATGAGATGCGAGAGGGCATGTGCCAGCTGCAGGGCCTCCCTCACATGCACTCTTGGTGCTTCGTGTTTGCACATCTGCAAAAATGACATCCACTGAATTTGAACAGTGAATATCACTTAGGCTGTGCTCTATCTCCGTTTTGCAGTTCAGGCTGAATGCTTGGCACTGTCTAGCTGTCTCGGGTCACATGTGTCACATGGCGCATGGCGAGCCCCCAGGTTGCCACAGGTTGCTACCCATGCTGTGATGACCCATGCCGTGACGACCCAAGCTGTGATGACCCAGGCTGTGCGGGGTACGTACCTACACCTTGTGCGTGCATGAACTGTTGATGTGTTTGTTGGTGTGTTGGTGTGTTTGTGTGTTTGTTTTGTTTGTTTCGTGCTAGTGTGCTAGTTTCATGTAATGTGGGTCCTATAAATTTACATGTCAGTGTAAATTGTATGTGCCTTTTATGTCATTGTGTTACACAGTGATAGATCTAGGACTGCAGCGCTATCTTACGTATCGACGGACTCAACAGCGCCGAGGCAACAGACCAGGCAACAAGCAAGCAGACAGACCGGCCACCGCAAGCACCAAGGCCACTCTTCGCACGAGAAAATGCCAGAGCGAACTAGCGCTGGCTCGGAAGCAGACACTCACGCACCACGCAGTATCACGCAGCCCACGCGCACACTAAACACAGTCAGCATGCGCCGGGCCCACCAGCGGGCGCCGTATCTATGTCACTGTGCCAAAGTTGCTTTGGTGCCTTCTTCTGCAACAACCCAAATACCAACTTTGCAAACAATCCGCTTCTCCACTAGGAGTGGAATGAACAAGGGACACGTTTCATTGGCTGCTCCGCAACAACAACAGCAGTCACACACCCACCCACGTGCAGGTGCTGGTCTGTTCTGGCATTTGCTCCGTTCTGGTTCTGGCATTTGCTCATGCGGAGAGTGGCCTTGGGGCTTGTGATGGTTTGTCTGTTTGCCTGTTGACTGCTCTGTTGCCTCGACGCGGCTGGGTCCGGCTGGGTCACACCCGCCGCAGGCATATGCATGGCAGCAAGCATGCCTTGTCTTTGGTAAGGCATGCCAAGTGTTTGCTGGGTTACGTCTGGAATCACACAGTTGGAAGTTCACACGAGAACCCCCTGTTCACTGGACTGAACTGCACGTGGGTTTCCAGTGGTTGATGTGCACACAGGATGGCATTGACACTTCAGACAAGCGGGACCGAGTCCACCTTCAATGCCACACGTGCTTGCAAGCCTTGGTCGAGACCAAGGCGCGCAACCAGCAGGTATACTCATTCGAACTATAGGTCACCTAGGAGTAAAAACCCCGGTCATGGCGTGGGCCAGCCGCACTAGTTCAGCTCGAGCTCCCACCTGGAGTGTGGCACTGCCAAGGCTCACGTCCAGAGTTTGACCGTTCAGAGTTAACCAATACGTGAATGTGCGACAATTTTTTTATGGAATGCAAGTGTGTTCAGAAAGCGTATGGAACATGTAAATACGGTATGGCCGCTCCCGCGGTTGTATGGACGAAGCCTCGCCATTGGTTTCTTAGCGCTGTATTGATGCAGCCAGTTTCAGGCTATCGCGCGGCAACACAGGTGTGATTTATCTTGTGTGTGTGTGTGTGTGCATGTGTCGCCATGTGCGTGTTCTAGTATATTGCACACGAGTGACCGCGCGCGTGCCCCTTGCCGTGGCCACGCGTTGCGAAGCAGCCGTCTGCGCGCTGCGGTGGTACCCGACACTGCCCCCCGTGTTCTCGCGGCGGCATCTGGTCAACAACTGGCCGTGCACAGCCGTCTGGAGTATGTGTGTTCTACGACAGCATATTGCATACGAAATACGAAATATGAACCTCTGAGTCATGCATGCTGCCAGGTTCAAGCCGATTGACACACCAACCTAGAAGCACCTCTGTGCCTCCTGCTGGGTCCTAGATCTATCACTGGGTAACACAGTGTAACACACAAACCTACAAATAACCATGATAGCTCGCTGAAACAGTTCTTTTCGAAATAGCTGACCAAATTCGGACACAAGACATCATCACAACACCCTCACACTGTGAGGGTGGCACCCAAAATCCGCAACCCGCAGACAGAGTCCTGTCCTGTCTGCATGGCCCCTCAGGGAAAGAGGCACTTGTCACCTAATCATGGACCGAAACCCCAAAGCCATTGTAAGTGCTCGGCAGCTGCCATGAGACATGCATGTGTTGATAGTCGACACGGTGGACTGCTGCACAACTGGGAAGGGTCACCTGCCATGCATGCATGCATGAACCACATTCGCTGCCAGTATATAACAGGACCTCCCACAGTGTGGGAGGGCCATTCCATCATTGATCTACTGGTGTGCCCACGCCTGCCACATATGCATGCGCGACCACCTAGTGCATTGAATTACATCGAAGTACTTGCTGTATACGTAGCCATATACGTAGCCGATCAGGCCTTTGACATCTCCGCCAAAACGAAGGGAGACTGGAAACGCCCTCAGACGCGCGCAGGTCACAAGCCACAGGCTATAGTCCTGTGCTATGCAAGTTCCGCAACAAGGTATCAGCTATGGGCGTATTGGATTATGCATACAATGTAGCTAAGTGGGCTGAAAGGTTAATAACACATTATGAACGAAACGGAGTCAGCCATTGTGTGGGCTTACTAGTGCTTCAACTGGCAACGGTCTAGATCAAGAGCGGGTGAATTAGTACCCGGCACGCGCGTCCTGTGTGACTACGGCTGCAGCGTGCTCTAATGGGAGGGTGTCATGGGAGGGGTATCATGGCCATGGGGTGTTGCTCCAAAGTACTTTGTGAGAGTGCATGCATAGAAGCTAGCCAATTGGCTACACCTGCGCCACATTCCCGTGCACTCCGCTGAAACTACCCCAGGACTGGATGTCGGGAAAGCACCCTGTCCGGCACAGGCCACAGCAGCCACAGCAGCCACAGGGCCCACATTGTGTCATGGCACACCGGCCCTCTCGGGCACTGGCACGTGGTGCCAACCCTCTGCCTCCCCCCCGCCCCCCGCTTTCTGGCTCCCTGTGTCACTAGTACCGCGCCACCCCCCCGCCCTCCGCCTCCCACCAGGGCCCATCTCTATCCACTCCCCTGTTCGTGGCGTTCACCGGCAGTGGCTCTGCCACCTCCTGGTCATGGGCTGGGGCCTAGGCGGCCGCACATGGATGCGGAACTGCGCGGCATCATGCCATTCTCCGTGTCATGCTACGGCCGAGCCGCTTTGGCGCCGGCTAGGCAGCGTTATCGCCAGCACCTGCTGCGTGTGCATGGGCAGCGCCGTGCTGCGCTAGGTCAGTGTGCTGCGTGCTTGCTCTGCGAGTTGTGTTCCTTGTGCATGCAGCTCAAGCCGGTGTGTGGGGTGACCATGCTGCTTGTGTTTGTCTTGTTTGTTACGTGCGTTCTTCCCTCGGTGCTAATGGGGCGTTGATCTGCCACAGTGTGTGTTACACAGTGATAGATCTAGGACTCAGCAGCGCCGAGGCAACAGACCAGGCAACAAGCAAACAGACAGCAAACAGACAGACCGGCCACCGCAAGCACCAAGGTCATGTGCCGCACGAGCAAATGCCAGAACGAACTATCGCCAGCGCGAAAGCAGAAACGCACACACCACGCAGTACCACGCAGGCCACGCGCACACCAAACACACAGCCAGCACTCGCCGGGCCCACAAGCGGTCGTCGGCGCGGCACTAGCAGTCTGCACGGGCGCGACAGCGCGCGCTACGGCGATGTCCGAGGCCGCGAGGCACCGGTCCCAGGAGCCATAGCCTCAGCCAGCCCGGCAGCCCGAGCGGTGTCAGGGGAGGGGCGCAGAGGAGAAACGGCGGACGTGCGCTGGGAGGAGGGAAGAGGGAGTCTGCCACAGTGTGAGACACCAGCAACCACGTGGTGCACATCGGCCACTGCCATGGCGCTGATAATTATAATATCAAGGCTGATATGAACGCGTGCCCCACTGAGATCACAGCATCAGGGGTGTTAGTGCAGTTGGCGTCCAATTCTCAGTTTCATTAACATTTACAAGTGCACGGGACCTCGTGTTCGATTAACAAGTTCATCCTACACCTAGTCTGAGCAAGCTGTCGGCAAGACTGTGCGCCTCGACTCGTTGCATGCTACATGCTGTGTGGATGGCTCCAGACCAAGCCTGGTGGCTGACGTGCCCATCGCTCGGGGAGATCTGGCCATCTTGTACAGGCTGCTTGCAATACAATTGTCAGGCTACGTGAAGTAGGCATCAGCAGCCATGGCCGTCAGCAGCCTCGACGCGCAATGGACACGTGGGCCTGACAACAACATCTACCGGCTAGTGAACAGTGAACAGGCAAACGCATGCATGCGGCACGGCGAGATTGAAAGGTGCATGCGTGTTGCGTTTGGCAGGGCATCTGCCCCAATTGGGAGTACACTAGTTCGAGTGCAATTGCCATCCTTCCACTGCTGCTGCTTCTTACCCTATCCTGGCATCTTATTGGATTGCCTTGTCGGACATGTCGGACATGTACAGGCTGTTGACAAACGTTCTTGTCAGACATGGTCCAGGTGATTGGTGAGGGTGGCCATGGAGGATTAGGTGGGGAATTGGCGAGGCTTCGAGCGAGGCGACCACTGGCGGGAACGTTGCCTTGTGTGATGATGCATGATACACTCGGTGGCTAAACGCTGATTAGTGGGCAGCGACAGCAGCGAGTGGAGTGGATGGATGCCGTATTACTGGTATGGGCTGAATTACTTGACTGGGGTGTGCCCACGTGGTCCACTGTCAACAGTGATGGCAACCGAGGCGGGTGATGCACGACCTGTGGACACAATTGTTGACCCATGTGTGGACCCATGTGTGGACCCATGTGTGGACCCATGTGTGGACCCATGTGTGGACCCATGTGGAACCGGGGGGCAGGGGATGGGCGACCATACGACGACCCGCCCGCACCGTCACACCTGTCCACCGGCAGGTCAGGGGATGCAAATTGCAGGGCTGTTTAATCTACGCAATGCTACTGGAGTATGACCTTCGTCCAGGAGCTTCGAGCAGGCAACATAGTAGGGCTGAACCCCCATCGCACACCATGGGCATGCATGGGTGCACCGCTACAACAGTGGCCGCGCAGGTGTAAACGCCTGACTGCTCTCACACAGACTGCTGCAACAGGATCTACATGCTGATTGTGCAATGTCATCGGGTAGAACAGCAGGCGGGACAGTCGGGAGGTGTAGCAGGTCTGGCAAGCTGCTGCCACATGCATGTAAGAGTACATACATTGCAGGTGCCGTGCATGCTCCACTGCACTCTCGCGAGATCTCGGTTGCTGTAGAATGATCCCTTGCATGGCCAGCACATTCCCACCATCCGGCCATTGGACTACATCAGACGCGGGACACTACTATTCCCCGACCGGGTTTCATTATTCATGCATGATGCAAAAACATGGCATGCCAGCCTAGCTGGGCTGCTCTCGCCGTGGATGACTGTGCTGAATCATATTAATAGTAATTACTGCCATGGCCATGCTGTGGCTGGGGTTTGCAGCTGCATGCTGCGTGCTGCGTGCTGTGTATGAGGCAGGGGGATGATTGATGATACCGTAAATCCACCAGAGATGGTGAATCCTCCAAACCTTGGCTGCGTGATCCGCTGTGACGGCCAAGATTGCACATCACTGGTCAGGTAGCGCACGTCCTTTCGACCTGGGATCATCACAGGTGCCAGTGCACCCATTACATGTACATTGCTGTTTGGGATTCCATCAGCAGTGTGACGCACTAACTGCCTGTGGTGATCTGGCAGTGGCCACTGGCAGAGCCTACAGGGAAGGTTCTGCTTGTGTTGGCCTCCCTTGCACGGACACAGGGTTTGAACGAGTGATGAATTCCAATGTTGGGGATGCCTCAGGCAGGCAGTCGTGTGAGGATTGTTACAGTGTTGGTGGTGCCAATCAGACAGTGCTTGGCACCCAGAAAGCTTGGTGTGAAGCTGGACTGATTGCTGGTTGCATATTGGCATTACCCGGATCTGGGCTGTCTCAATCCCGGCTGCCTCAATCTCATGCCTCAATCTCATGCGAGGCGCCTCACAAGGGGCCTCACAAGGGCCCTCTTCCCTCCTCCCAGCGCACGTCCGCCGTTTCTCCTCTGCGCCCCTCCCCGGACACCGCTCGGGCTGCCGAGCTGGCTGAGGCTACGGATCCTGGAACCGGTGCCTCGCGGCCTCGGACATGGCCGTAGCGCACGCTGTCGCGCCCGTGCAGACTGCTAGTGTCGAGTCGATGACCGCTTGTGGACCCGGCGAGTGCTAGCTGTGTGTTTGGTGTGCGCATGGCCTGCGTGGTACTGCGTGGTGTGTGCGTGTCGGCTTTCGCGCTGGCGTTAGTTCGTTCTGGCATTTGCTCGTGCGGCGCGTGGCCTTGGTGCTTGCGGTGGCCGGTCTGTCTGTTTGTTTGTTGCCTGGTCTGTTGCCTCGGCGCTGCTGAGTCCTAGATCTATCACTGTGTAACACAAGGGGCCTTTCGTGCAAATTCGGTGCAAATTCGATCGACATGCGCCACGACGCCTCTGTGCAGCGCCTCGCAGCACCCGCTGATCTAGACTCGTGTGTAGCTGTGCATCAGGCGGTGTTTTTGTCAGCTCGGGTTACTGATCGGGCCTGTCGCCAGCTGAGTTCGACCCTGTCAAGTGGCTACGAGAACGCACGCATGGTTCCGGCGGGGCAGCATGAGACACTGTCGAGCGCCGAAGTAGTCATGCGCGGGGCACAAAGTGAGTCACGACTGCTTCGTCGAGCACCTGCCACCTGGCGCCTCGGCAGGCATGGACAGCTGCGCAGCAGATATCTGACAATTGAAAGGAGAACCGGGCAGCAGTAGAGGCGGGCCAAAACGTACCTTGTTTCTTGGCAAGCCGCTGTCTGGCGCTACGGGCGCTGTCGCTGAGCGGCCGTGCTCGTTCGAAGACTCGGTTTGCTGCAGTGGTGCGGAACGGTCGCCGGGGCAGTGCAGCTCTCGGCGAGAGTATCCAACCGCGCGGAATGACGAAATCCAGGATCTAGGAATGTATGCTGTGATCAGGATCTGACTGGGGCAGTTGCGCGTCGCTGTGCGAGTAGAGGCGATGTATATTGCGTGATGCGTGCGTACTCTTGCAAGCGCTGCGCGCTGCGTGGCTCTTGATCTTCTTCCAAGACCGGAAAATAAAGCTATTACTGGAAAACAAAGCGTTTTGCATAGTATCATCGGACGCAGCTTGCGGGCGCCTGGAGTGATACACAGCTTCTGGCGTTGGTCATGCCAGCGCCGAAGACGTTTGTTTTGATGGTGTGTGGCTACCAGGCCCCTTGCTGCTGACAAGCGCTGTTCGGAGAACACAAGGCTGCACCGTGGCTCATGCACATGTGCTGCGGCACAGCCTTTCGATCGACGCGGTCGAGGTCAATGTGTATTACCAACGTGACACCACGTCATGTTTGGCCGTCTACTTTCCTTCCGTTGCCCTCGCTGCCGGGCTATTGCGTTCATCTCCGTGTAACACCACGTCATGTTGGCAGGATTAGCTGCGCGCGCAATGTTGCGAAGTTCACGCGAATTCGTGGCTAAGGGGCGTCATCAGTGATCATCCGTGCGCATTGCATGATGGCTGCTCACACGGAATTCCGCGGCACGCAGCACTGCACTGCGTAGCGTCGCAGGGAACCCTGATGCGCGCAGCGCGCTTGTGACCGCTGGCCTACAACCAGATGATGATGTGCCCTTGCGAAAGCTCGACTGCTCCGCCCTAACTACCTACTCTGGATGCTGTAATATCTCCCTCACTTCCAGATCTGGATGCTCCTGTCAACCGAAGTAACCTGCAATCCATTGAGTCGGCTCAAACGCCTGCCCTCAGGCTGAGTAAACGCCCCCGAAGCCCCGGGCCCTTCGCTAGCTTCGAATGCAGGTGCATGGTGCTCCCGGCGTGTCGACAGGCAAATGTACCCACTTTTGTGCTTGTTCCACTAGTAAGGTGATCATGAATTGCTGCGACTCCAGTGCGCATGATGTGCAGCTGCATGCAGCACTGCTTAAAGTTCGACCTCAATATGCCCGTCCAGGCTGTCGCATGAACGTGTCCTCGTTGTCGTCAAACATACTCTGTGACATAGGCCTGTAGGCCATTTGCGAGGCCCGTCACACGTCACTGCAGCTCCGATGCCGTGCTGCCCGTCACTGCCGTTGTGTTACAAAGTGATAGATCTAGGGCTCAGCAGCGCCGAGGCAACAGACCAGGCAACAAGCAGACAGACCGGCCACCGCAAGCACCAATGCCACTCTCCGCACGAGCAAATGCCAGAACAAACTAGCGCCGGCTCGAAAGCAGACACTCACACTACACGCAGTGCCACGCCACTGCCGTTGTGCGAGAGATTGGAAGGCCTGACATACGAAAAACGGAGCATGTGGTGTGCAGCTTTCCGTTCCCCGGTGACCACAATGGCGAAACGAGTGACAAGTAGTATAGTAGCTACTAGTAGGACGGAACAGACTTGCGCGAAGGCCAACCTCATAAAGGCAGATTTGCATGACAAAATAATGGGGCCACAACTTATAGATTGACATGCAGGGCAACATAGATGCAGATCCTTTCAGCTTCCACAGACGTACAGAGGCTGCCCCTGAATACTGACACAAAACAAACGAGGACTGAAAAGAAAAGGATTGAGCATGATGCCCGATGGGCCCCAGCACAGTAGGGGCAAGCAGAGACCCTGCACAACCGGCTCCATTGTGCCTGCAGCACACAAGCCAGAAACCAAGACGGCATCTGAGAAAGTCGCGCACATTGCGGTCGAGCTGCGCCAGTGATACACGGAGATCAACGCAAGAGCCCGGCAGCGAGGGCAATAGCAGCTAGGCAGGCACACGACCAAGTAGGCAGCAACACGCAGCAACACGAACTAGTGCGAAGCCACATCAAGCGGATACAACCGACACAACCCAACACCTGCGGCCGCACGCCCATACACCCGCACACCAGCGCACTCCTCAACCGCGCCAACCACGCGAAAGCCACGCACTCCATCCGTCCGCACCAAGCGCCGCTGTCCGCCTCTGGCAGGCACAGCCGCCACCGCCACCGCAAATCCTCGGCAGCTCGCGGCCACACGTGGGGAAACACGGGCGGGCGAGCACGGACGAGATTGGGGCAGGCTACCGCCACAGCAACTGCGGCCTCCGGCCCGGCGCAGCGGCTAGCGGCTGCCTCTAGACTGTCTGACGGGACAGGGTGGACAGGCAGCACCGCCCGCCCTGCTAGCCACATGCGCAGCTGCGCAATTGCTGATCACTGCCACTGTGTGTGCTCCCTGCCATGCACCGCAAGCACGCACCGCTGACATCACAGCTAGCAGCCTGGCAGTGTAGGTGGTGAGCCCCAAGCATGTGTGTTATACGGAGATTGACGCAGCAGCCCAGCAGTGATACAGGGCATGCATGTGTCAGTCAAGTGAGGACGTGCATGTGTCGGTTGATGCCCTTTCAGGTTTGGTGGGACGCTCGATCCTCCCCGGCGCGTCGTTCCCGTGTCCATCTGGGCTGCGGCAGTCAGCTCGGTGCTGCCTGGGAGCTGTGGTCACCGACACCTGTTGCCTGTGCATGGTGTGTACATAGACTGCGCGGTGTCGCGCTTGCTTCGTGCGCTGTGTGCGTGCGTGCGTGCGTGCGTGCGCGCTGCTGTTTCTTTCCGGGTGAGTGCAACCCGTTGAGTGGATTATGCTGGTACGCGCCGTGGCCGTGCTGCTTGTGATGAAGAGTGTTGGTATAATCGGTTTGTGTTGTTCCCTGCATTGTTCCCTGCGTTGTTCACTCAACGCGGCGGAGGCCTTAAGCTTGATCTATCACAGCGCCACACACAGCAGCTCCCCTGAGACGCAGAGGCGCACCAGCTAGGAATAATAGATGTTTCATACGTTGGCCAGACGCGACTGATGCGCTCATGCCAGCTGATTCCGCTGCATGTACCGCGGTATACGTGTATTCGCTTGCACTCTTTGATAACTGCTGCTGTACACGATGCATGAGCATCGGCTCGTGTACATGCAAAGCAGCTCCCACGCATGCGCAATCACGAACGTGTCTCGCCCAGCGAGCACGACAACACATATGCATTGTAGACTCCACAATTCTTCGCCCACACCCTCGGGTCCAGGCCGGCTGCGGCCTGACCTGAGAGATGAATGTCATGGCGATTGTGCCGCGAAAACGGGTCCGTAACGCGCAACGATGTCATACCCGCCAACCCATGGGTTGCAAGCGCAGACGCCCATGCGTGCTCCCTGCTCCGGGCCGCTTGCTGCGAATCGGTTGCTTGCTTGCTGTTGCCCTCGCTGCTGAGCCGCTGCATTACTGTTGATCTCTGTACGCGTGCAACACGCATGCATGCTCGCGCTCTTACGCAATGCACCCTTTCAACCCCCGCCCCGGCCGGCAGAGCCACACTGATCACCACCGCCTCACCCCCGCTGCAACCCACAAAGGTTTTGTCCAAAGGTGCATGTATTGACCGTGTATTAACGTTGTGGAGCATACCACTTCAGTGTTTCTCATCTTGCAATGCCGACGTGGTCCACACCTGCCTTACCACATCCTCCAGATCCTGCCACTGCCAGTGGACAGCAGCCGGGGGTTGCACGCCGATGAAACCACGCCGAGGACACAGTTGTCTCCATCACATCTCAAGGAGACCCAGGCGGTGGTCGAGGAGCAACCAGTGCTGGAAGTGGGCAGTGCTGCATTTGCGGCTGGACGGTTGCAAGGCGCGAAGCATCACAGCAGCAGCCACATGTGCCACAGAGCTGCAGCAGCGTGACAACAGGGGCCGCCCCCGCCATGCGGCCGCGGCGCGGTTGCATGGAATTCACCAGCAGCAGCGGCAGTCACTCGTGCAGCCCCCATAGCGGGGCACAGCAGGCTCAGCAGAGGGTCCTGCTCGGCAGCGGCCCGGTTACCATGGTGGCGTGCAGTCGCTCCTGAGCAGCCAGCATCCCCGGCGGGGACGGATTTGAAGCAACCTCTTGATGGCAGCCGAGTGTGCGCAAAATTGCCGCCAGAGGGGAATCGCGAGTGGTGCCACAGTCTGCAGTGCCCGGCTCAGTGCATTGAACGCATTGCGCGGCACAGTGCCGCCCATGGCCATGCACAACTCATCCCGCCTAACAACTTGAAGTCATTCCAGGTGAGGGCACACAACAAGACTGCATGTATACATATTGCCCCATATTGGTTGGGCCGGTCAACAAGAGAGCAAAGGCTCGCTGGATTGAGAACTCCTTGCGGGAGTTCAGTGCGGCGACAGTGAAAGGAAACCGGTTTGTGATCAGAAAGACCATGTTCAGGGTAGCATGGCTCACGGGTGCGCAGTTCGTGCCAGGTGATCGCCTGGCCGGCTCGCATCTGCTGGGTAGCATGTGAGTCTAGACTCTAGTTGTACGTTCGCTTGGTGCACTGGATCGGAGCCCCTCGATGTAACAATACATATGGCCCCAGATTGTGGCACCCTGCTTCACCCACAGACACCAGTAAGTACATCACAACATACCTGGTGCACGAGTCATGCTGCACAGCAGGCGGGATAGGACAGCACAGCAGGCGCTCAGCATAGCAGGCGTGCGTGTAGCACAGCAGGGCGTGTAGCACAGCATCGCGGGCGTCAAGTGTACTGCTCCGGACCGGAACGAACAGGTGCTCGTGGTCAAATGCAACACATCACGCGAGCCTGCAAGCACCGGCCGCCTCACTCATACGCTCGCAGCACTGCAGCGCTGCATCCAGCAGCAGCTCAGAACGGCTCAGAGTGCTCTGCTGCGCTCCGTGCTGTGTGCTCTGCTGTGGCAGAGTGCTCTGCTGTGGCATAGGCTGTACCCCTATACGCCTGTGTAGGCGTATACCTCCTTCAAGTTCCCTTCGCACTGTAGTGTGCAGCACCACAGCGGGGGCGCCACATATGGTAGCGGGAGCGCAGTGGACCTTGAGCTGGCGTGCCCTGCTGCGTGCTGCGTGCTGCGTGATGCGTAAGGTGTGCGATGCTTCCCGCATACGCACGCCTGCTGGGGTCAGCACACGGGTACTGGGTGCTTGTGCTGGGTGTGTGCTGCGATGATTTAGTCACGCCAATAGCCAATCCGGCCGACAGGCTGGGTGTGTGCGTTTACAGAGCGCTCTTTTGCGCTAGTAATTTGAGTAGCACAACTGACGCACTACCTCACAACTCAGTCACCAGGCAGACTGTGGGGGTGTGTGGGTGTGCGTGCGGGGGTGTGTGGGTGTGCGTGCGGGTGTGCGCGATGCGCTGTGTTTAGTTGCTGGTATCGCTTGTGCCGAGCGAGGGCGTGGCGTATCTCTGCCCGCAGCCACAAAGTGACAGGTGCGCTCTGATTGCTCTCGTACAGGTGACATCGCTTGTGCAGCTCAAACCTCATGCCCAGCCACCCGGCTCGGACCCAACAGAGCCGAGGCCGGCCATGGATGCCTGATTGCATGTTTGGCAGAAGATGAGGGCAGAAGATGACGCCACACAGCAGTCATGTCACAGGCTGGCAAGACACAGGCACAGCTGGATGGCACGCTGAGTCCGACTCAACGTTGAGTCAACGTCGTTGAGTATGGCGAGTCAAGTGCACGTGGACATGCCGAGCCGAACACGGACGACTCGCATGTGGCGCAGGAACGGGTGTACCGGGCCGCAGAGGCGGGATCGGATGTCGAGCTTGGGCGGTAGTCGCGTGAAGGGCAGATGCGCCGAAAGCTGTAGGGGAGGCATGGGGCGCATGCAGTGCCACACGGGGCCAAAGCAAAAGCGAGCCAGCAGCGAGGGCTCAGCAGCGAGGGCTCACGACAGCCGCACAACTGCATATGCTTGCAGAAACACATCAATTCCACACATCTACCACCGGTGCATGGAGTGCGGCTGCAGGCGGGGCCACCCAATTTCATAAAGAGCAGGCATGCGTTCATGCGTTGGTGTGGGTTTGGCGTTGGCTGTGGAGGGTCGGAGCCTGCCGAGGCGGGTCCGCAGCTCAGAAGGACCGCACAGTTACAGTATTTACGGTGGCCGTTCCGATCTGCTATCGGCTCAGCACAGCCAGCATGCTGCAGCAATGGCATGCGGGCAGCTTAGGTGCGGACTCAGGCTGTCGAGCATGGGTGCAAGGATCAAGGCGGCGCAAAGAGGCTACGCATGAATGATGCGTGTGGAGGCAGTCGTAAAAGAGCCTGTGTCTGCTGGTTGTCGTGCCTGATGGTGTAGCTGGCTTGCAAGGCCTCTCCATGGCCTCTCAGGCTTGGTAAGCCCATTGGCACCACTGGGTAGCTTGGCACGCTTTCTACGTGGCAAGCCATGCGATGATAACCAAGCCAGCGAGCCAGAGACATTTTGCGTAATCGCTCAAGGATCATAGCGGAGGTCGGAGCCAAGTGGCAGAACCCAGATCTCAGGCTCGCGCCCAGCATGCAGCAGCGCGTCTGCGACATCATCAGATGATCTGCGACACGAACTCAGACTACGTACTCGCAAGCAACTGACATTCCTTCAGTTTGTATAGCAGCGGCGAGCGCAATTTCATCATCACTGCCGCTACTTCATGGTCGGGCGTGCCTCTACTGTCGCCGGTCCACGTCGGCCTGCGCTCAGGATTGCTGCGAGCCCCTCAACCGTGTCCAAGCGTTCCTTATTAGCAACGAAAATCCATTAATAATGTCAAAACGGCAACTTTGTCCGCGAAGCGTGATGCAACCAAGCGCGCTGGGGCTGCAGCATGCTGCATGCAACCTCTCGGATGTTCACAAACAATTTACAGGTGCAATCGTAATGAAGGCAAGCAGGATGAGATTAGTGACCTGTAATTGCCCTGATCAGGCCTGAATACATCCCAGGATATCGCCTGCCAGAATGCATGAAGATTCATGGCCAGCTCCAATAGCGCGCTATAGCCCGCGCGGGGTCAACGAAATGTTTTGCTGTTCACACGCCACCCAGCTTGAATAACATTTACAGTCGCGATGGTGCTTGGCGCTGCGGTCAGGCGGTCATTTGCGCGTCTGACAGCCTCCGTCGATCCAGCTATCAGATGCGGCAGCGAAAGCGAGGCCTCTAGGAGGACAATTAGATCGGCCAGCGACTCCACCAGCAGGTACATGACTGGCACATGATGATCCTGTGGAATGGGGCAGCATTTCGGTCTGCGATCACTTCTGAGCTCAGTGTTTCTCCGGATCCGGGTCCGAAGGTCCCAGACAGCTCCCCAAGTGCTGCCGTTCAACAAAATGCCAGCTTCAGACAAAACCAGCTACACGTCTACCAGATGTCATGGAAGTATCGTGCCTTCTGAGACTGGGTGAGTTCAGTGTGGATTGGCATCATCCTCTAGCCGGTTGCGTGCTAGCTGTACCAGTAGCAACGGCCCGCTGCCGCGACGTGTATCACTGTTGACTCACTGTTGACACAGTGGCACCTGGGGCTATCGTGTTTCCTGCTTTTCCCCCTCCGCACTGCTGAGGCCTTGATCTATCACGGTATAACACACATTGGCACCTGGGGCTTGTCAAGGTCACACAGTCCACGACACTGGCAACCAAACAGCAAATTCAGCTCCTGGGTCCCGGGTCGCCGGAGATGTCAATGGCCTACTCGGCTACGGAAAGTCATCCAATTTACATTTAAATTTACATCTACATCTACATTTACATTCACATTCACTCCGATGACATGCTTTACTGCCATCATGGCTAGGGACAGCTGCCAGTGTGGCCTAGGTGGGGATTGGACCGCTACAGCGCCAGCGGTACGCGGTGTTTCCGCAGATCTGCGTGCCGCTGCATCTGCCTTCCACACCTCTGGTCCTGCTCTGTTCCCCGCAACAGCTCAGAGAGCACCTGCCCCCGCCGCTGGTAGGGACGCCGGCGCCACGGACGCAGGGCTGCTATTGCAGTTCTGTCAGCTGGAGGTGTGACGAGGGGCTGTGGCTGGTTTTACTCACTACTATTCAACAGTTGTTCGCACCTCACAGCACCGCACGCGGCTGCCAGCTGCCGCACAGATCCTGCTGCCTGCTGCCTGCTGCCTGCTGCCTGCTGCCGGCTGTGGCATCCTCCGCTGCTATATTCGGCCGCAAACGGCATGGCCAGCTGGCCATGACCTTTCAGGTGTTCCGCTGCACTGGCCAACCACGACCAGGCGATGGCGTCAATGAGATTTGGCGTCAAGGAGATCGATGAACACGCATAGACTCACAGGAGGACATGTTATGTTTAACTGTGGCCATGTTAAACATGCATGGGCTGCAACGGATCGGCCTGTGGGTGGGCATGTTATACGTAAACACTGTGGGCATGGTATGCGTAAACATGCATGGGCTGCAACGGATAGACAGCGGATCCGCGCGGACTGTGCCGGTATGTCCGAGTGCAGAGGATAACTTATAATTACCCACTCACTTGAAGTGATGGTGGTTTGACTGCGTGCACTGTTCCTTTCCTCCTTTACCACGCGCCTGCCCTGCCTTCGTGTGTCACCCAGCCCGCTTGTGGCGTCTGCTGTTGCCGTGTGACCGCTTTTCTGGCAGGCACGGCTTCCCGGGTTTCCGCCTTGTACGCGTCTGCGCCCGTTGCTGTGCCGCCTGTGTGGCTGCTGCGTTGGGCCCGGCTGCGGTTGTGGTTGTCTGAGCTGTGCGCATTGCAATATTGCCTGAGCCCGCACATGCCCCCTCTACTGCCCTGTCTGCTGTGTTTGAGCGTGGTGACCGTTCTTCCGCCCCTGTCCGCAGGCCTACGGGTGCTGCGGCCGATGGCCGTTTGGGTTTGGCGTGATGCTCGATCGGTTTTATGTTCTTAAGCATATCTTATCTTAGTAATAGTAATAGCGCGTGTATCTACTGTTGCATCGAGGGGCTCCGATCCAGTGTGT
This sequence comes from Ulva mutabilis, assembly GCA_900538255.1. Taxonomy (NCBI): domain Eukaryota; kingdom Viridiplantae; phylum Chlorophyta; class Ulvophyceae; order Ulvales; family Ulvaceae; genus Ulva; species Ulva mutabilis. Next base: position 132,769 of record UNSF01000157.1, read on the forward strand.
ATCCATCTACTGTTACATCGAGGGGCTCCGATCCAGTGCACCAAGCGAACGTACAACTAGAGTCTAGACTCACATGCTACCCAGCAGATGCGAGCCGGCCAGGCGATCACCTGGCACAAACTGCGCACCCGTGAGCCGTGCTACCCTGGACATGGTCTTTCTGATCACAAACCGTTTCCTTTCACTGTCGCCGCACTGAACTCCCGCAAGGAGTTCTCAATTCAGCGAGCCCTCGCTCTCTTGTTGAACAGCCCAACCAACGACACTGCCAGCATGTTGAGGTACTGCATGGCATGCGACCCTAGTCTGCCATATGTCTCGTGCACAACCGGCACCACCTTGTACGATCCCTGCACACTCTCTTTGTACTTGATGTTGAGTTTGAACTGTTCGCGTACGGCGGCCGCGTGCCCCTTTGCCCCCGATGCTTTCCCCACCACAGCCACCCCAGATGGGCGGATGAAGCTGACATCTAGCACATACACATCCACGTTCGGACCATTTGCTAGGATGCCCCCCTACTGCCGTCCCTGTAGCGTATGTCCAGGCTGCGCATCACAGGCTCAATTGATGTGGACACCCCTGCCGCTCTTACTCGACGGCGCCAAGCCGTAACGGAAATGTTGTGGCGCAACGTCCAGCAGTCGGCATTGTGTCGACCCGTCATGGCATGATCTACGTCGCCGGGCTTCACCCGAGCATTGCAATTACATATCACTTCCCCATCTAATGGCGGCAGGGGGAAAACCGTCCCAGGGGGAAACCGTACGCCCCTGAACCGCATCCCATGCACAGAATCCCCATCATTCAGACTCAGCATGCGGTTCGTTGGGAGGGAATCCAGGAACAGTGAGGCAACGCGACAGGCGCAGCTGCGCATGCGCGCAAGGTCCTTTGCACCACCAGGGGTGCTGCCCAGCTGTTGCAGCAGCGCGTTGTGCCGTGTCTGCGCTACTGCCCTGGTCACTTTTCTGCTCATACCGGGAAGGCCAGTGGCGATGAAGACACTGTCGAGCTCCTCTGGGCCCCAGTCCGCCTCCGGCGGCATTGCTGCACGCAGCGCTGTCCATTTTTCTTGTAGCCCTGTGGCAACGTCGCCTTCGGCGAATGGGCGGAAGTCGGGGGGGCCATCGCGCATGGCGTCATGCGCCAGCGCGGCGCTGGACAGATAGGCTGCATCTGCCTCGTGCTCCGTGACGTCCATGAGGCCGAATCCGCCGTGGCGTAGCGGTAGGCGGAGTTGCTCCTCTGCGACGGCGGGCATCTGCGGGTGCTTCATGATCTCCTACGCCCCCGCCATTACCCTGTCTTGCAGCTGCTGCACCGCATCTGTGACGAGTCCCACGCGACGACACGGACTAGGTGGGTGAGGGCAAGCTTCACAGAGCCGCGGAGCAGCAGGAACTTGTCCTGGGCAGTCAGGGGGAGGGAGAGGAGGCGATCCATCTTCGCACATGCGGTTTGCGCGCGGCGGTTGCAGTAGCCCTTGACGTAGGGGGTGTGGCCGACAGGCGTGCCTGCGCAGGTGACGCCATGTGGGCACAGCGGCACGCCTTTGGCGTCGGCCACGGCCTGGGCCGCGGCGCGATCAATGATGGATGTGGCTGCACTCTTCGCGCGGCCAATGCCGAGGCCGATCGGGTGGGCGTGTTCCTCCAGGGTGGTGAAGGCCTTGATGATGGGTGCGCCGGTGCCGCGGATGCTGCAGTCATCAGCACAGGCAAAGAGGGCTGCGTCGGCGGGATCAGCGGTGGCTTGGGCGGCTTCAAGAGCCAGCTGCAGAGTCAGTGAGAAGAGGAGGCTGGCAAGGGGGTCGCCCTGTTTCACACCTCTGGTCGATGTGATCGGGGCTGTGCTTGGTGGGGCGCCTATGACGTGGTGCTGGGTTGGTGCTGTGTTGGCCCATATGGCGTATGGGAGGAGCTGCGGGGCGCGCTGGTGGACTGCGTCGGGCATGGACTGGGTGTGGATGGAATTGTATGCGTTCTTGAAGTCCACCGACAGGATGACGGTGTCGAGATTCCCAACGGCGGCAGACGAGAGCGCATGGCCCATGGTCTGAGCGCCGCCGGAGATACCGACACCAACCTGCAGCGGGGCAAGGCTGGGGCCCACTTTGCTGCATGCTCTGAGTGCACAGAGGCTGGCGATGCGGACCCAGACTTCTTGGACGGCGATGGGGCGGATGCCGCCGTCTGGCTTGCGGATGGGGACGAGTCTGGTGCTGAGGAGGGCTGTCACCTGCGGGAACTGGCCGCTGATGACCTGGTTGATGAGGTGGAGGATGGCGTCTCTGGCCTCGGTGCTGGCGGATGCGGCGGATCTGACGTGTTCGTACGTCCAGCCGCTCAGGCCGGGTGCAGAGGAGTTGGGAAGGTTGCCGAGGACACGTTCTAGGTCGTCCACAGTGATGTGTGGTGCGGCTGTGTCGATGGGAGGTGGCTGGGCTGGTTCTCCTGGGGGGTGGAGGTCTTGGAGATTGGCGAGGTCTTCTGGTGTGGGCTGCTGGACGATGGAGCCGGGGGCGAGGCATCCGGCTGCTCGGGAGAGGCTGTGCATGGTCAGCTTTGTGTGTATGCGGGCTGCTGTGCGCTGGTCGGATGTCTGCTTGGCTGGGTTGGAGCGGGGTTTCTTGCGGCGTTGGACTGCTATCTATGTACTGTTACATCGAGGGGCTCCGATCCAGTGCACCAAGCGAACGTACAACTAGAGTCTAGACTCACATGCTACCCAGCAGATGCGAGCCGGCCAGGCGATCACCTGGCACAAACTGCGCACCCGTGAGCCGTGCTACCCTGGACATGGTCTTTCTGATCACAAACCGTTTCCTTTCACTGTCGCCGCACTGAACTCCCGCAAGGAGTTCTCAATCCAGCGAGCCCTCGCTCTCTTGTTGAACGGCCCAACCAACGACACTGCCAGCATGTTGAGGTACTGCATGGCATGCGACCCTAGTCTGCCATATGTCTCGTGCACAACCGGCACCACCTTGTACGATCCCTGCACACTCTCTTTGTACTTGTTGTTGAGTTTGAACTGTTCGCGTACGGCGGCCGCATGCCCCTTTGCCCCCGATGCTTTCCCCACCACAGCCACCCCAGATGGGCGGATGAAGCTGACATCTAGCACATACACGTCCACGTCCGGACCATTTGCTAGGATGTCCCCCTACTGTCGTCCCTGTAGCGTCTGTCCAGGCCGCGCATCACAGGCTCAATTGATGTGGACACCCCTGCCGCTCTTACTCGACGGCGCCAAGCCGTAACGGCAATGTTGTGGCGCAACGTCCAGCAGTCGGCATTGTGTCTACATGTCATGGCATGATCTACGTCGCCGGGCTTCACCCGAGCATCGCAATCACATATCACTTCCCCATCTAATGGCGGCAGGGGGGAAGTCCGCCCCTGAACCGCATCCCATGCACAAAATCCCCATCATTCAGAGTCAGCTATCTACCGTTACATCGAGGGGCTCCGATCCAGTGCACCAGAGTCAGCTGAGTCAGCTGAGTCAGCTGAGTCAGCTGAGTCAGCTATCTATGTACTGTTACATCGAGGGGCTCCGATCCAGTGCACCAAGCGAACGTACACTGTATCTGTCGCATATCCTCTCGAATCTTCGGAATCAGTGCCTTCCATTCCATGTCCTTCTTGACATCTTTCTGTGTGTGGACGTGTAGTGTTTTCTTTGGGGTGCTACGGCATGCTGCCGTCTCGTCTCCGACTTCTTCGACACGGGAGTGCACGCACGTCGCGCGCGCACGCGCCCTTAATGAGCGGCTAAGCATCACAGCTTACGATCCACTACATGTTATGTGTTTCACGTGTTGTTCCGAGTCAACTCTACAGGTGTCAAGCGGTTTCGTAAACCGCTTTCTTAGGATTCCACCAAAACCCTTGTCTAGGTATCACTTGGAGAAGCCGCAGAGGTGCCAGACTTGCACAGAGTGCAGACCTTCGCAGGCCCCCCGGGCTTCGGACGTGCCCCACACCCCTCATGGCGCCCAAGCCCCGGCTCCGGCCTCCCTTACCCTTACTGCCGCTACCGCCCCCCCCGCCACGGCCCACGCCCCGACGCGCGACGCGCCCCTCGCCCCTGACCGAGAGGCAGCGCCCCCTGCCGCACCCCCGCTGCCCCGATCGCAGCGGCCTCCGCAACGCGGCGACCTTCCTCACCACGCGCATGGCGCTGCTGGACGTGAAGGTGATGCACCCGCTTGCCAGGTCGCATGTGCGCGGTGCGTCACGTGAGGCTGGCGCGACCGCCGAGAAGGGCGCACGGCAAAAGCGCGACAAATATGGCGCCATCACAGGTGCCGCCCAGTTCATCCCGCTCGTACATGAGACGTACGGCAGGGTTGGGACGCGTACCGCTTCCTCCAGACGGTCGCGGAGGTTGCCGCGGGACACGGGGCGGTGTCAAAGCGTACTTTCCTTCTCAATGCCATGCGCGACCTGTCCACAACATTGTGCCGCGCGCTGGCGCGCCAAGCCCGCGCGGCCGCGCCCCTCCGTGCTAGACTGGTCGGACGGGCGCTGCTGCCGGGCCTTCCTGTCCCCACAGACGGCCTGCCGGCGCTGACAGGCCATCGCGCATAGGCTTGCGTCGCCCCCCCCCCCCTCGCCCATCTCGCCCCGAGAGCCCCCCCCCTCCACCCATTTCACCCTGCAGCCCCCCCAACCCCCCCCCCCCCCCCGCACCCGATCCCTCCCTCTTCCCTCCCTCCCTCTTCCCTCCTCCCAGCGCACGTCCGCCGTTTCTCCTGTGCGCCCCTCCCCGGACACCGCTCGGGCTGCCGGGCTGGCTGAGGCTATTGCTCCTGGGACCGGTGCCTCGCGGCCTCGGACATCGCCGTAGCGCGCGCTGTCGCGCCCGTGCAGACTGCTGGTGCCGCGCCGACGACCGCTTGTGGGCCCGGCGAGTGCTGGCTGTGTGTTTGGTGTGCGCGTGGCCTGCATGGTACTGCGTGGTGTGTGCGTGTCTGCTTTCGCGCTTGCGATAGTTCGTTCTGGCATTTGCTCGTGCGGCGCATGACCTTGGTGCTTGCGGTGGCCGGTCTGTCTGTTTGCTGTCTGTTTGCTTGTTACCTGGTCTGTTGCCTCGGCGCTGCTGAGTCCTAGATCTATCACTGTGTAACACAGAGTGCAGACACGCTTACGGTGCACATATGCATGAAAGTGCGATGCCAGCAGAGCAGGGCAAAGGGGGACTTATTGGCCCCCGCTGAAGGCTGTGTGAAACAGCTGTGGTTTTGGTGATTCTATAGGATACTCGCACGCCTGTTGAAGTGGCGTGGCTGCATGGCAGTAGCCCGTTCAACCGCCTGGTAGCACAGCCTGTCGAGCTGGCTACAGCCCACCCCGATCGAGAATACCCACTTCCACGTCAACGCGAGTTAGAAGCGAGTGTGTGACGGCACAATGTGGGGCCGGAGGCGGGGCGGTGCGCGCCGTGCCTGCGGGCTAGGACCAGGCCGTGTACCAGCGTGAGTTTGGGAGGACACACAGTCTGGACTTGCTGTGGCTGTGCTGGCGTTTCGAACCAATCCGCTCCGGTACCACTGATCTGCAGCAGCTGTGGCATAGCAGCGTCGGGCGGTTTTTGGGGGCAAACCGGGCTGAACGAGCCTTAGGTGCGCGTTGTGCAAAAGCCATGATCCACACCTCTCACAAACCTGATCTCGCAGCCAGAACAAGTTGAAGTGTTACACGGAGATGAACGCAATAGCCCGGCAGCGAGGGCAACAGAATGAAAGTAGATAGACAATATGTTGATGTTGGTTGGGGGTTGGGCAGTGCTGTGGTGTGTGGTCGTACATGGACCAGGATTCACTGGATTGAATCCTAAGATTTATTTTGATGTAACCGCAAGGACGCTGCGCGCGCACTGTTGGGGGTCAATGATGTACACGTCAACGCCACCTCAGCTCATGATATCCGGCCCGCGCGCGGGACACCTCGGCAGATTTTGTGTTGCCCAACGTTTCATGCCCATCATGCATTGCGTGCTGACGCTCCCTCGAGCATGGCCATGCCCGTGCCACTGCACGGCGGTCAGCACACCTCCCCCGAAGGGGGAGGCGAGTCTTGTGCTAATATTACAGACCTGTTGCGCTACACTGCAGCATTGCGTCAACTGCCCTCCCCCGGCCTCGCAGCTTTAGATATCTACTGCTCAATTGAAGTATGTTTGTATCGGTGTGAATACAGAGCTGCGCTTGTCCTGCGGGTGGTCCCGGCTGATACCCACTTTGGTGTAGCCACAAAGTTTTGAGGTGATATCTGCATAAGCGTTGTACGTACAACAACGCTTGACCCTTCTATCTCCCTGTTTGTGAGATGCCTGCCTGGCAACCAAAGACATAAGCAGCTGCTGTGGCCCCTGAGGATGCATGACTGTCAGTGACACACCAGCACGGCCAGGCCTGCATTACATCAGTTCAAGTTCGAACGTTTGATCAAGTTCAATTGGCAAAGCACCAAGTGCCATTGATATTGTGCCTGTTCCTCTGAGAACTACCTACTAAAACTGTTCTTCACCCGAGCCTGACTAAACAATGCTGGATCGCTGAATGGCGTGTCCGCACCTTCGCATACGCTCCGCAGTTGGAGGGCTTGAAGTTGCACTGCCATGGAAGCGATGCATGTACATTAGCATACATGTACATTAGCAATATCACAGAGATATGCTCACAGGAGAGAATCGTTGCAGAGGTATGCTCAAGTGCAGTATCATGATGTCAGCATTGACCACCGCGGTCGTCGATTCCCCAGCTGAAGCGGATCACATCTCCCCACCAACGTAAACATCACTTTCCTCTGCCAACTGCACACTCGATGACGCTGCTGAGTCCTGGATCTATCACAGTACACGTGTAACATACGCGATGATCCGGACCTTGCTCGCTTTAAATCTTGACAGCTGCGCTCAAACAATTTCATATATAGGAGACCACAATCAGTGGTGGCTTGCCCTGCCAGCATACCCGATCATTGTTCAGGCTGGCAATGTTGTTATGAATAGCAGCAGCGATCTCCGGCTGCTGCTTCACCAACTGCTCCATTCCCTCGAAGCACCAGAACGCCCACTGGTGGAACATGAACCGTCCTCATTCGGTGGCTTGGAGTGCCCACGGACTCGAGGCAGTCGATCCATGGCCATGCGGCCATGTTGCGCACGCCCCCACCGGCTGTGGAACCCAAACGCACGCTCAAAGACCGTAAGCAAGCTGGGCCAGTCAGTTATTTTAGTGACGCGTCAACGGTGACGGCCTTGTGCGGCACGCAAGACATGCGGACGCGGTGTGCACGTGGCTGGTGGATGCTGTGTGCGGCTGTGGCGTGGGTGCCGCGGTGGCACAGCGTCTACGGCGTGGCGTGGCAGCCTACACAGGCGTGGCAGCCTACACAGCATGAAGAGAGAGCATTCTACCTCTGCTACGCTAGCGTACGCATGCTCGGCACGCTGCGCTCGGCATCCGCTAGGCGGACACAGACAGCACTGGTAGATTTTAATTTCTGGAATTAGCTGCTTCGCGAGAGATGCGGCAGTTGGCGCGCGCTGTGACGCCTGCGCCTGCTTTGTACCAGCGGTACCGGCAGTCGCAGCGGCTTTGCTCCGCACACCTCCTCACCTCGCAGCGCTGCAGCGTAGACACTGTACATTAGGCATACTTATTTTTGCTCTCGGCCACGGGGCCTGGGCCTGGCCCTAGGCCTCGCACTTTCTGCGGGTGCGCGTGCACCAACCACTTCGCGCCAGCGCAGCGTACTCACGCCCGAAGGCCCCAGCCTCGATCCCACAGCATAGCACTACAATGAACGAGGACCTGCATGTGCCTTGCCCCGCGTGCCCTTGCCGCTTCCGCGCCGCCGGCGATCTGCTTGCCCACTGCCGGGGCTGCCACCCGAAGTACAAGTTCACTGAGGACCAACAACGGGCATACAGCTGCTACCACTGCGAGGCATGCAAGCTGCCCTTCTCGAGATACAACGATCCGGAGGGCCACAGGCATGCAGCAAATTGTCGCGGCGTACCAGCGGACTCCCACGCCCCCACTGCCGCCCGCACCCGGTACAACGGCCGCACGTGCACGCCCACCAACACTGGCCGTGGCCCCCATTTGCCGCGCGCCGGCTCGCCGCCATGCCACTCCCCCCCGACCCTCCCAAGCGCCCCGCCTCCCCCCCAGCCAGCGCGCCGTCCTCCCGGACGTCTCCCGCACCACCATTAGTGCTGGCCCACGGGTTGACTCCCACATGCGCGATCTGACGGAAGCAGACCTCGTCAGCGACACCCAAGTGGATCCAAAGCCAGCCTCAGACGCGCCGCCATCACTGGAGGCCCCCTACCCGGACGTGGGGATCCCTCAGGGTGTGCCGAACGAACGCTGCAGATCCAGCTGGGCCGACGTTGTGGCCACAGCGCTGGAACGTACCGCCGAGCGCGGTCACCGGCCCAGTGTAGAGACAGAGCTCAGGCTCCTACTCCTGCTGCCCAGCCAGGCCCTCGGCAACACTGGCGCAAGCAGGGGGCGCGCCAGGCGAGTCAATGCCCACGTGCGCGAGATCCGGAAGCGGACCAGGGAGCAGATGTTGCTTGACACCGCTGAACATAGCGACCCCGGCCGCACTCGCACAGAAGTTGTGGCGGACATCGCAATGGCAGGGCGCATGCACCGACATGCATGCAACAGCAATGTTGGCCGCGCTGCGCGCTGCTTGGACAGCAGCCCCATCGTTCCCATCGACCAGAACTCACTGCCACGCTTGCGAGCGCTGCACCCCCCTGCGCCCCCTCCAAAGCGCGCAGCGCAGCCTACCCCAGCCGGCAGCCGCTCAGCGGAAGTCTCAGCGGCGCGGTTTGAGGCCATCCTGCGGAACATGACACAGGGCTCAGCGGCCGGCCCCAGCGGGTGGACATACGAGCACGTCCGCAGCGCCGGGCTGTATAACGAGCGCACGGGCGAGGCCATGCGCCGCTTCGTCAACCTCCTGCTGTCGGGCACCATCCCCCACTCCGACCTGCTGCTCGCCAGCCGCCTGATCGCCATCGCCAAACCGAACGGCGGCGTTCGCCCGATCGCTATCGGCGAAGTATTCATGCGCCTCGCCGGTATCTGCGCGCTGGCGTGCGTCCCAGAAGCGCCAGGCCTGCTTGCCCTGCACCAGATTGGGGTCGGTGTTCGCGGCGGCCCTGAGATTCTGAGCCACGCGCTGGCCCCGGACTCCTCAGATGCGGAGACGGTCACAGTGCAGCTCGATCTCGAGAACGCGTTCAACCTGATTGACCGCGAGACCATCATCGCGGAGATTGACGCGCAACTCCCCGCCCTGGCCGCATTCGCACGCATGCCGTATGCATCGCCATTGCCGCTGCTGGCACGTCAGCAAGACGGGTCGAACGCGGTTTTGTGGAGTGCATCTGGCGTGAAGCAAGGCGACCCCATCGGCCCCCTCTACTTCGCCATCGCGTTCCGGCCCACGCTATTAGCGGCGCAAGAAGCGGCCCCTGGCACGTTAGCCATCGCGTGCCACGATGACCTCACGGTGCAGGGCACGGTCGAGCAAGTGGTCGCCATGGGTCGAGTTGTGCAATCCCGTCACCAGTGCAACAAGCAGAAGACGCTCGTCCACTGCACCGATCCCGCCAAGGCCTCAAACGCAGCCGCCTGCCTAGGCGCCACGGTCGCCACTGACGGCATGGTCGCATGTGGCGCGCCACTGGGCACCCCTGCCTATGTGGTGGCGTATGTGCGCCGTAGATGCAAACGCACCGTCGAGCTCATGCAAAAGCTGGCAGGCCTCCCGCTGGCGGCCCAGACACGGTGGGCTGTCCTCTTCCAGTGCCTGCAACATCGCGAAGCACACCTTCTGCGCACTACCGCCTGGGCCCACCTCGAACAGCCGCTCATGGGCGTCGAGAACGCCAGCATACACGCCATGTGCCGCATCATCGAAACGCAACAGCTCACCGACCTACAGCGTGAGCAGGCCTTGCTGCCTCATAGACATGGCGGCATGGGTCTGCGACACTACACAGCCGACTTTGCTGACGCCGCGCGCCTCGCGTCGGCAGCAGTTGCGCACGCGGTGCTCGCGGACGGCATCGACGGCGGCAAGCCGTTCCGCGGCGACGCCGCGGTCCAGCACCAGGCCCGCCTCGCACGCTTGCGGAAGGCATGGCCGGCCGTGCAGGGAATCTCAGACAGCCCGACCCCAGCCGACGCCTGGGCGTCTGACGCTGGCTCGAAGCTGCGCATGACGCAGCTCCAGAGCGCGCTCAGCCGGGCGGAGGCCGACGCGCGCTGGACCGCCACGCGTGACCATCTCGAGACCCTGAAGCACGGCCCGAATCCCCAATCGGCGGAGACGGCGTGCGCTGATCTCGCTCGCCTCCTCAGCTGCTCTGGCTCGCTGGCCTTGGCGTTCCTCACTGCCTGCCCCGTCCCGGTGACGGGCCTGACCGACCATGAATTCCAGGTGGCTGTGCTGCTGCGGCTGGGTGAGCCGCTGCTACCCGTCCTGGAGTCGGATGAGGCCTGCCCCTGCGGCCGCGTGGCTGCGTCCGGTACGCACAGTGTCATATGCGGACAGCTATGGGCAAGTTCAGTCCTAAAGCACGACCTCATCACCGTGGCTTGGAGGCGGGTGCTCATGCGCGCGTCGCTCGCTTCATCGCTTGAGCCGCACGTTGGCATGCTCCCCGGGGGCATACGCGTGCTCCCCCTCCGCGGCAGCCGGCAGTCGCCACCAGCCGCGCCGCCGGCGGACTTTACACGCCCGCCGGCTGCGCCGTCTGCGAGTGCACCGGCCGCGCCGTGTCAGCAAGACCCGCCGCCACCGCCGCCGTCACCGCCGCCGCCGCCGCCATCGGACCCCCCAGCCGATGCCGCGCCGGTCCAGCCCCCACCCCATCTCTCGCAGGCCCCCCAGGCTTCGGACGTGCCCCACACCCCTCATGGCACCCAAGCCCCGGCTCCGGCCTCCCTTACCCTTACTGCCGCTACCGCCCCCCCCGCCGCGGCCCACACCCCGACGCGCGACGCGCCCCCCGCCCCTGACCGAGAGGCAGCGCCCCCTGCCGCACCCCCGCTGCCCCGATCGCAGCGGCCTCCGCAGCGCGGCGACCTCTTGGCATTCCTCACCACGCGCATGGCGCTGCTGGACGTGAAGGTGATGCACCCGCTTGCCAGGTCGCATGTGCGCGGTGCGTCACGTGAGGCTGGCGCGACCGCCGAGAAGGGCGCACGGCAAAAGCGCGACAAATATGGCGCCATCACAGGTGCCGCCCACTTCATCCCGCTCGTACATGAGACGTACGGCAGGGTTGGACGGGACGCGTACCGCTTCCTCCAGACGGTCGCGGAGGTTGCCGCGGGACACGGGGCGGTGTCAAAGCGTACTTTCCTTCTCAATGCCATGCGCGACCTATCCACAACATTGTGCCGCGCGCTGGCGCGCCAAGCCCGCGCGGCCGCGCCCCTCCGTGCTAGACTGGTCGGACGGGCGCTGCTGCCGGGCCTTCCTGTCCCCACAGACGGCCTGCCGGCGCTGGCAGGCCATCGCGCATACGCTTGCGTCGCCCCCCCCCACCCCCTCCGCCCATCTCGCCCCGAGAGCCCCCCCCCTCCACCCATTTCACCCTGCAGCCCCCCACCCCCCCCCCCCCCCCCCCCCCGCACCCGATCCCTCCCTCTTCCCTCCTCCCAGCGCACGTCCGCCGTTTCTCCTCTGCGCCCCTCCCCGGACACCGCTCGGGCTGCCGGGCTGGCTGAGGCTATGGCTCCTGGGACCGGTGCCTCGCGGCCTCGGACATCGCCGTAGCGCGCGCTGTCGCGCCCGTGCAGACTGCTAGTGTCGCGCCGACGACCGCTTGTGGGCCCGGCGAGTGCTGGCTGTGTGTTTGGTGTGCGCGTGGCCTGCGTGGTACTGCGTGGTGTGTGCGTGTCTGCTTTCGCGCTGGCGATAGTTCGTTCTGGCATTTGCTCGTGCGGCGCGTGACCTTGGTGCTTGTGGTGGCCGGTCTGTCTGTTTGCTTGTTGCCTGGTCTGTTGCCTCGGCGCTGCTGAGTCCTAGATCTATCACTGTGTAACACAGCGTCTACGCCAAACTAGTATTGGCCCACCCATGGGTGGGCCAGAGGGGTGGGAAAGGTTAGCACAGTTCAAGAAAACACTGAAACGAGCGTTTTTTAGCGTTCTGATGCCTCCATGTGGTATTACATACTCATGTGAGTGCTGTGGAACCGAGCCGGCCCAATTTGGCCAAGTGTGTGCGATGCAACGAGTCGTCTAGTGCAGTGTGTCACACGAGCATCGCTGACGGCAGAGGGCGCACTTCGCGGTATCAGAGGCGCTGAACGCAAAGATTGAACTACTTTATTATCAATTATTTTTCATTTCGCGAGGACTGGGTGCTCGCAGGCGCGTCCACATCAGATCTGGACATTCTGTGGGGCTGCATTTGTGCAGCAAGAGATGTTCCCCTGCTGCCGGATGACAGCAAAACAAACTCACAAATGTATTTAATAATAGATTACATATATCCTGAGTTGTAAAGCCTGGATATATGTGCTGATCGGATTGTGGGCTGACTGCTCTCGCGCGGAGCTTGTGCGAGCCAGTGCCAAGGAAGTTCATGGGCTGCAGTGAAGGCTACATTGCTTTGACAGAACAAAATCGAGGCATACAACAGCGTATCTGGTGTTTTGCGTTGCTCCCTATCGTGCCTGGCCAATGTGAGGAAACACCACCGGCCAAGCGTGTCCTCATCGATGCGGCCAGAATGCCGCTGACATGAAATACCTACGGCGCCAACGCCAATATGTACGTATTCTTCTATGTTAGCAAGCTATGCTTAAGCGAGTTCACGTCTAAGGGCCAGTAAAATCGCGTACTGCCAGATGATTACGGCACAAGAATGTCGCTACGGACGATCATCAAGTACATCTTCCATACGATGAACATCTAGACAACAAGAATATGAATTCGGGGTCTGAGGTGTTGCAGCGAGAGCTACTTCGTGTATGTGCCTGTCAACCGTGCCTTATATTCAGGTTGGCTGGTAGTGCGCTGCACCGGTACATACGCACTCTCTAGCCCCTCTGTGTCGAATCAGCCACTTTTTACATGTCATATACGTGCTTGGACGTGGATTTCAATGCAGATTGCTGCAAACGAGCGTGCGCGCAGTCTGGACCACCCTCAAGTTTCCCGCCCCGGGAGTCTTCCTCGCGCGAAAAAAACGCATGCATGGAGGTGGGCCGACACATGGTGGGCCAACTCGCACCCGTGCGCAAACGAAGGCAGGGTGCACACACAGCGCAATAGAAAGCAGTACATTGATAGGCAATGAACTAGATCATGTTACAGTGTTTTAATATCATCCTATTGACCAGCGCATCTACACCAGCTGGCCTCCTCGGCAGCATGCCATCATAACTGCCAGCGTCAAAGCACAAGTGCGAATACCTCACAATGTACACGTCGATACTAACATGACACAAGTTTCCTCTCGATGATAGGATCGCGATCATGCTGGTGGCCGCTAGCCAGCCAACCTGCATACCAGCAAGTGCTCTGATGACAAACCAGATGGCTCCGCTCGTCCTTCAAACATGCAAAGGGCCTGCCGCCGAGGCAAATTGGCTGCTCACCTCGAAAAATAATGCCCAATCTACTTGTAGTGACCATCCCACTCACAGCTGGCCTCCTCGCCAGCAGGCCGACACAACACAGCCAGCATCACTGCCATGACCGAACATATGACCTGATGATGTAGCAAGCCAACTGCATCATCGTCTCAGCTTCAACTCGTGCTAAGGTGCTAAGGTGATAGGCGATGCTGATGGCTGAACCTGCAGACTGTGGTGAGGAGTGTGGCTCAACACTTCAGGCAGCAAATTCGAGTGTGTACGCACATTACCATAACCATCAGGGACAAAAAACAGCTGTTGAGCACATTTGCACACCTGCCATAGCGCTCCCTGACTTCACAGCTGGCGCATGTGCTTAACTTTCAACTGTCGACTTGTGACCCACAGAAAGCGTGTACCTACAGAGCAAACCAGAATTGAATCACCATTGCTAGCTGTCATACAAGTGAGTTTGTGACCGAACGAAATAGATCCCGTGTAAGCCACCAGCATCGAACTCACCTGAATGCCAAAGGCTGCAATTTCAGCTGCAGCTGCTGAGGCTTGTGGCTGCACAGCATAGGTTCAGTAGAAACCTGTATATCAGCCAGCATATACTTGAATATAACAAAGCTGGCCACGATGACAGCCCGGCACCCAGTCAAGTACAGCATCACAGAATCTCACAGGGCGCTGCAACAGGCTCGTGAGCTTACCTGACTGTCAGACGTTGCAATTGCTGCTGCTAAAGCTCATGGCTGTACGAAATAGAAATTTGGGTGACCTGCACACCAGCACACTGCTGAAAAAGCTACATCAGGCTGTCAGACCAGTGCAACATGAGCTAAACCAAACGAATACAGCACCTCATTGACTTCTGCATAACACCTTTGTGCACATCTGACCGTCAGAAGCTGCAGCGGCTGCTCGTGAAGACACTGGTTGGACAGAGTGAGACAGCCAGAGACCTGCAAGACAGCGAGTGGCTGATGAAAGCACAGCCCCTGCTATGCACGGACGTTGAGGGATTTATCGCTGCAATTTCGTAAAATACCGGATTTGTATAGCAAGATCAGGCTAGCTTCTTCAATTCAAGTTGCACAGCTCTTGAACACACCAGAAATACAACTGTTACGAAATTTGTACCACACAGGTTCATGGAAGAGACAAAACTTCTGAGGAATTCTCACAGCGTAGCTGCGTCAGACAGTAGCGAATTGTCCAGCTGATATTTTTGCTCGGCACTTGAGGCCAACAACCACTGCGCTGAACCCCTGCAACAAGCGTATACGCCATGAGTGACAGGCCAGCATAGTTTTGAAGCTATACTAACGCATGGTAATGCGTTCACACGCGCCATACCTTGCCCATCCAGGAGGCAGTGCGACATCGCTGGACGCCAGTGTTCGTCGGCTTGCGACTCGCCCGTGGCCGAGATCCATGATTCAGTGTGATCCAAGACAAATAGAGATGACGTCAAGTTTTGTGAGGTCAGAGCATGCAAGCCGGCAAGTTCATTCGCCACTCGGGCGCATAAGGAACGATCTGACAGTGCAACTTCACAGGAACTACGGAGCTGCGAGAGGAAGTCTAACAAGAACAGGCACAGCCGTACATGCCATACACGCCTGACAAGTATGCGCTATTCACTGGTAGCGCTACAGTGATTGCTTCAGCCGGGCACATGCTTGCTCTGCATGCAGCGGTATGTGACCATGTGGCGTGGTTCAATAGAACGTGAATAGACGACCACTCCAACTGGCGTGATCACCTGGGGGCCAGGCGAGGACGTGGACACAACGGCTTTTCCAACAACTTTATAAGTGATTATCGTGTTATAAGTAATTATCGTAGTAATTATTTGTGCCACGCAGGAAAGCCTGCCCCGTTCACGAATTGCGGCAGGCGGACGTGTACTTCATTCCGGGTGATTTATAGGCTATAGCTGCACATATAGACTTACGTTATCGTTTAGAGTGTTTTGCCTCGTTTCATTCCATCACAGATGGCAAGCACCGCAGCAGCGACCATCTGCGGAGCCCGGACCACTGCAGCAGCCCACCTCATCTGTTCGCCCACCCTCTGGGTGGCCTTCGCGAGAGACAGTCTTCACACAGACGCCAATTATGACCGTTCTCAGGCCATTCAGACCCAATTAATACCTTGATCAGCTCGTTCAAACCAAGGAATGTCAGAATCCACTGCCTACTTGTGCGTTTCCAAACAGTTCTTCACAAACACCCATGCCTGCAATGAGATACGTTACAGATGCCTGCAATTCCCACTCTTTCCACTGGCCCACCCACATGGTGGGCAGAATACTACCGCAGCATTCCACATGCACGTGCACATAGTGCATTTAACCATTACCACTTGAATTATGCCAAACATGCCTTGTTGATCCAAAACCTTCCACTCTTGCCATTCAATTACTCATTTGCTTCAAAGGCCCCCTGCATGCTCACTGTAGATCTTCCCACCTTCGCAGCTGGCCCACCCCTGTGGTGGGAGAGACAAATAGCTGCCCCCACAAAACAGCCAGCACAATGGCTCAAATGATCATCTGAACATCCACAAGCACCTTACACACCTCAGGGACCACCATTACATTGAGTTTGACCAGTTTTATGCATTTCTCAGCAACCTGCTGCTAAGGCCACCCTCAGTATTCCCACCTCACCAGTTGGCCCACCCGGGTGGTCCAGTTTGGCGTAGACGCTGTGGGTGGGGTGCGGGAGGACGCGTGTGTGTGGATGCGTGGGTGTGGTTGTGAATGGATGGTTGTGTCGGTTCGTTTCGACTTTTCGCCTGAGTCAGTTGCTGCTTGTTGCTGTCTGCCTTCGGGGGCATTTTGGTCATCTGCTTTCCTGCTGTTGCCCTCGCTGCCGGGCTCTTGCTTTCATCGCCGTGCAAGACCCAAACGGGCATCGGCCACTCTACCAACTTAATGGTCTCCATCAGTGACCCTCATTGCTGCGGCATGCAGGGTCATACCCGAACATCAGCTGGGACTTGAACTACGTGTTTCGGGGACTGCAACTAGATTTGACTGCATCAAGGCCCCGTTGGGGAACTGCACCTGCAGGTGCACGCCTTGTATGCCAAGACGACCATCGCCGAAAGATTTCTATTCAGGGACCAAAAGCTCATTTAACATGTCTAATATGCTAGGATGTCGCTCTGAAAACCCGCCCATGCCCTTGAGGTGAAGAACCAGCACCCCCCCCCCCCGGGCGGAACGTACACGGAGCTCATGCACTCGCTGGGCGTATCTAGCAGTCGATGAACGCATCCAGATTGCGTCCATGGAGTTCAGGTAAACCAAGCGCGCTGGAGACGACGTCGTGGAACGTGGGCCAGTCCTTGACAAGAGCCATGTCTATCAAAACGGTTTGGAAGGGCACCATTGGTAATGGTCAAATCGCTGCACGGACACGCAGCAGCAAGCTAGACTCAGCGGTGGATGCACAGATGCAAGATGTGTGTGGAAATTGATCGCATCCGCCGCGATACCCGCTTATAAATGCTGCAGCTGCTGGATGCAGAGACCGCGGGAGCCATGTGGAACTACTGGGAAATCCAGTGGCCTTTGTACTGCTGTTTCAAACGCGGGATCGTAAACGTTCTTGGGAGTTGCCGACATAGATATTCCCAAGTGCTCGCGGCCTCGAGAGGGCGGCACTTTTGCCACACTGCCTTCAGCTTCGAATTCTACGCACGTGCAGGTACCTGCCGCGGCCAGGGCTCCGGCTAAACACAGTTTCGCAGAAACCGCGGAAACCGGGGTGTGGCTTCACTGCGACGGCAGCTTGTCCACACGGTCCTGTGATTGTGGTAGCGTGCTAGCTCCCGGCCACATATAATGGGATTCTTGGCTGTGTGGCTCGAAGCCGCGTACCTTGGGTACAGCGCGCTTGCCACGCGCCACGCTCTTCTCTCCTTCCAACCAGGTTTGCTTGAGGACGGGTTCCATCGTGCCAGGGATGCCTTTCTGCGCTTGCTTGCAGCTGCCACGTGATGGCCGGGGCTTGGGTTTGGGTGCAACTTCTCTGCCTGTTGCTAAATGTACATATTGGGTCCTACTAGCGCGTTTGTGCCCAAGGCTTGTTTTATTTGTGCCCCGCTGAGGCCGCCGTATGCTGGCTCCAGATTCTCCAGCGCCCGCCGCTCACGTGCGCGGTGGGTCAGGCACTGCTGTTTTCATGACTGAGACTCTCTGTGCGCTTGCCAAGTGACCTCTGGGCCTGGCCGTTATTCGTGTAGCTGTGGCTGCGTGTTTCGTAGGATGAGATGCTGCTATGCATGCATGCCGTGCATGCGTGTTGCGCGCATTGCTCACGCCTGTGGGCCATGTGGACACGCCGATCCCGTCATCCGGACTCATGGTGTTTCTCAATCTAGTGATAAAAAAAATCAGGTTGAGACAGGTACACCCTCGAGGACTACATTAGGAGCCCTACGCTCGTGATCGCCGTTGACTGCTGGACTGCACACCATCCGTCTGATGAGGCCATTGGCACTGGCCGGAACTAGTCACGGTAGCCTGTGTTAGTCCTGTCACCAGCAGCATCCAGTGTATCTTCTACCTCATTGATAGTACACATGTAATGGGCCATACATAATGGGGGGATCCCGCGCACGGGGGGGGGGGGGGGGGCGAGTTGTGTCGATGCAAGTTTGTGCTGCCGTTTGCATGTACGACAGTGAACTTATCTCGTCGGAGATTGCGACGTCGTCCCGTCATCATGGCACTGCTGTGTACTGCTTCACACACTTGCGACCTGCTCCAACCAAATATCGAATCGGAACTGTGTTACACGGGGATGAACGCAGCAGCCCAGGAGTGCGGGCGGTAGAAAGCAGGCAAGCATCCGAAACAGCGCAGCCCGCAACGCTGTACATGTATACCAGGCTGCAGCGCTGCAGCAAGCTGCGTCTAGTGGTGTTGGGCAGCACCTCTCAGACACGGCACTAGCTACCTCCTGCATTGCCCCGATGTGTCACACAGTGATAGATCTATTGCCCCGATGTGGCGTAGCCACCAACCTACAAGCACGGTATTGTTAGGATTCCATCCATCTGTGATACGTTACAGATGTATGCTCCACAAGGTGGTAGAGCACAGAGGCTTGGTGTGACTGCCATGCAGAACTCAGTGCTAGCTCGGGCATGCCTGAGTGCCGAGACTACATATTCAGCACGTCACAGTGTTGTAACGCTCACTTCGACACCGTGTTCACGTGCATCCTGTTCCCGCTGAATAGGTATCCCGCACAGCGCGCCACAGGCAGCCTTGCGCAGACCTCCCTGATCCTGCGGCAGTGGAGGGGCCAAAAAGACGAGCATTGCCGCAGCTTGTAGTTGCAACAGCACAATTGTGCTGTAGCCGCCGCGCGGCTGGCACGGCACGGCACGATGTCAACAGGAATACGGTTATTTAGTAAACTGAGCTAGAAAAGACCACCTGATATGTCGGGCGTTACGCCAGAACTAAGCGGGCACCGACCACGCATAGGCCCCACGGCACCCGCGCGAGCAGGGGTGCCCGGGAGAAGCACCCGCAACTGCACATCACGTTTGCTTGTTGCCTGGTCTGTTGCCTCGGCGCTGCTGAGTCCTAGATCTATCACTGTGTAACATGTACACATGCACAGCACGCCGATTTGTGTGCTCATGTTTAGCGCCACAAAAGCGTGCAACCCGGGGAGTACTAGTTGCATTGCTTCTGGTTTGCAGGACGTCGTATATGTGTGTCACAGGACTCTTGAGCGGACTGGATCCAGATGGCTCGTGACAGATCATAGCAGCACTGCCCACAGCACACGGCACGTGCCTTGTGTGCACAGCAGCGTGAGCCAGTGGACGCCATGCGCACCTGCAACATGTACGTTGACATCCTAATTAGGATTCCACGCATTGATGCGACTGCCATGCAGGACTAGCTCGGGCATGCGCCCGTACGCGTGCCCCGACACTACATCTTCAACACGTCATAGTGATGTAACGCGAGCTTCGACGCCGTGTTTGCGTGCATCCTGTTCTCGCCGAACAGTGTATGCCTCCGGGCATGCTGTGACCTCGGTGTAGATGCTGTGTTGCAAGGTTTAATTCATGGAGGCAACCATACGTGGCCACTGCAACGCCACTGACGCCGGCGCTGATGAACACGCCTCAGCCCACTATAACTATGGTGCCAGCACTTTCGGGACGTCCTTACAGGACGCCGGAAGGGCACCATAGGGACTCTGAAAGGACAGTGGAGTGACTGCAACAGGTCGGCATGAGGACTGTCCGAGAGGACGTGGAGTTGACGAGGGACAGAGCAAGGACAGCTGCGGGACCTGTGCCAGATGGGCTGAGGATCCTTGGGGGACACAGGTTGCATAACAGGGAAGTCACGGGAACAGTCATGGGACATCCCGATGATGGAGTGTGACGTCACCAGGGCATCATGAAGACTTGTTACATCTACGATCGAGGACTCTAAGTCAGTCATGCATGAATCCCTACGGAGTCCTAGGGGACGAGGTCAGCTTAGGGACATCCTAAATGCAAGAAAGGCCTGGAGGCCCAATCGACCGCAGCACCCCGGGCGCCACTTTGGTCGATCGTGCCCAATTGACCAAGGCACCCCGGGCGCCACTTTGGTCGATCGTGCCCAATCGACCAAGGCACCCCGGGCGCCACTTTGGTCGATCGTGCCCAATCGACCAAGGCACCCCGGGCGCCACTTTGGTCGATCGTGCCCAATCGACCACATAGCCCCCATGGAGCCACGAGGACCGCTGCACACCGCTGCACGGCCTCTCACATGCCCCTTGCCTTAGCCCTCCCCCCCCTGCCCTACCCCTGCCCCCTGCCCCCTGCCCCCTTGCTGCACATAACCCTCATCTGCTCTCCTAACATGCTGTTCACAGCCACGCCAACGCTGCGACGTCAACACTGCTGCCGTTGGCGGCTGAAAGCAAGCCTGCAGGCCTTGTGTGCGCCGCAATGGCTCCAGGACTCCTACTTAATAGCCTCTTCCAGCGCTGCCGCAATCTCGCGTTCAAGGTTGGCTAACTCTTCCTGCAAGATAATGTGTGTGAGGCGACTGTACTAGCTTGCACCTGTTCCCGATGACTTGTACACCACAGTAATTGTGATTCACATCACAACAGACCAGATCCCAACACAGATGCAAGGTACATGTTGCGAGAGGGATCTTACCTGAGTAGCGAGTAGCTTCTGCCATATCCCGGCGTATGGCCCTGCTGTTTTAGGGGGCCCGTCAGCTGCAGGTCCGAGCAAGTTCTTCAGCTTAGTCACTGTGTCCTGCAGTTTTGAGGCACGCGCCCATGTGGCCTGTACAGCAACGTGCTGTTGATGTTGGATATTGTCGGCTGTATTCCGGTCTGACCTGGCAGGTGGTGGTGGATTGCAGGCTTGGGTACAGGTGGAGGAGTATCAAAAGCAGCCACAACAGTAAGTCAGGACGTACTGTTGGGGCTGGATAAACTGCATCTTGGTCTGAGGGCCTGGTAATTGAGGCCTGTACGGCTGTCGAACATGCGGGAGCTGACAGGCTGTTTGCCACAGCTTGGCTCTGCTCAACATCGTCGGTAACATTCAGCTTGCGGCGGACGGCCTTTCCCTACACATGACACTGGGTGTGACGTAGTCCACGAAAAGGTCTCATGTTCGGACGGATGCATAGCTCGACTATGTACCGTCACAGAGCTCCCCCCCTCATACGCCTCGAGCCCCTTCGAGGCTGACTCGAGTTGGCGTAGGGGAGAGAACCCGACCAATTCGTGCACCACAAGGACCATGCGAGCATGACCACGCCTTACGTAATCCCGGCCCAAAGGAATCGAACTCGGGCCATGCCGCATTGGAACCCCAGACCGATACCACTGTGACGTAGTCCACGAAAAGGTCTCATGTTCGGACGGATGCATAGCTCGACTATGTACCGTCACACTGGGTTGGCAACGCTACAAGTGATTTGGTGTTCGACCTGAATGCATACAACCTGTAGGCGCACGACGCTGTACCAGCCACTTACCTGTCAGGTTCAGTGCATTGGCAACTTCAGCGTGCGATACTAGCAAATGGATGGAAGCGTGCCTGATCAGCCTCATCCACATCCTGTGACGTTTCGGATGCTTTCGCGGGTGACTCAGCCACATCTTCTGCGGCCTCGGCTGCAGTCTGTCCTGCCACTTGCGGCGCCTTCTTCAATGCCTTGCGCTTCACAGGTCTCTGTTCTGACTCTTCCAACAGGTCAGCAGGAACCGCATAAATCCCATCCATGGCCCACTCTTCGCACGTGCGGGGGGCTGCAGTTGGATCATCTGGATTCGGGACCTGCAGGTCACATACATTGTCGTGTCTAGGCACAGAGCCGCGCAAAGCAGCAAGCAGGACATCGCTACGGCTTACCGCGGCTTGCATAGGTAATCACATTCAGCAACGTCCATTGTACACGCTTTGACACTCTACACGCATACCCCAAGTACCAGCCAATCGTAGCACACTGCACGGGCAGCATACCAACTTTGTAGTGAAGGCCCTCAACAGCTTAGCTTCGAGGCGGGTAGGAGGCATCTCTTGCCCAGTGCTGATACCGTACTCCTTATCTATGGCGCTGTTAACACTTGATGCACGTTTGCGCACATCAGCATACCTGCGTCGGACCCAGAATCAATACAAGCATGGCTCCGAACACTTGCCCCGCACGACAGGTGAGATAGACGGCGCGTACGTAATACCATGCTCCTTTGCAGCTACCTTCCACATGCTCGTCCAGGCTTTGGATAGATTCCGGCAGAGCTCGATGGCGTTCCTTGCACCCTGCTGTTCAGCGGCTGACATGGTGGAGCCGGCAAAGAAGTCTTTGTGGTCCTGCGGAACATGCACACAATGTTCTGGGGCAATGCATCTATGGTGACTCGCATCAAGCACGAACACATTATGTGGGCCCTGCACGGCTACAATCGACCAAGACACCCCGGACGCCACGATGGTCGATTGTACCCAATCGACCACGACCCGCCGGACGCCACCAGGCTCACCTGTGACACATGAAGCTGCACCACACACAGCCGCTGTCGTGCCTACCATCTGAAACGACGATCGTGGCATGGCAATGCAAGCGCCGAATGGGATGCATGGCAGAACAGAATGACCTGGACCGCTAGCCCCCGTGCTCGATGTTAATACCACTCCACATCTGCGAGACCAGTGCGCTGGAAAAAGTACATCGACCAATGCATCAGCAAAACCGAGCTGTGGTAGTCACTTCATCCGGCCGATCGAGATACTGACGCAATGTCCGGATGGGATTCGGTGGCAAGAAAACGGCTGTATCAGCTGGACGTGCGGCGTGCACGTTTAGGAACATAGACAGCACGGTGATTGTCGGTTCGTTGCAGCGTACGTGCGGGAGGAGGGCAAGCGCACCGTCTCAGCCAACATGTCGAACGCCTCAACAACCGACTGTAGCATGATGGCCCCTGGCTTGCTTGCCCTCACGAACTTCACGAAGAGGTCTTTTACAATCTTCGCATCATTACAGCGATCCAGCGACGCCTTCATACCTTCTGGGATGTCCTTCAATATGCTCTGTATCTTGTCGGTCGACCGCAGGAATCGTGGCTTCCACGTAACCCATGGCGACACAGACGCCTTCCGCCCACTCACGGTTGAAATCATACGCACAGTGTCCTTAGAAACAGCGGTTGCGGTGGCAGTGAGCACCGGGGATTGCTCCTGGGCCAGCGTGCAGGTGAAGGGCGGTAACCATACCGCCTGCTTCCCCACAGCCGCTGCGGCAGTTGACATAGCGACATCCATAAGCGAATTGAAGTCAGCATACTGTAATTCGATGTAATATGTGGGATTAGGCCTGCTTGTCACCCGCAGCGTCGCGCTGCTGAAGGGCCGCTTCACACCACACACCGAAAAGATAGTGTCTGCCACAGCCCTCCCCCATGGTGTGTTAGAATACGCAGACTTCCATTCAAACGGTGGAGCATCGCCGGCACTGCAACAAGCGCCGGCTAGTTGACAAGCCGTGCAGTTGTTACTTGGCGTTACCGCGGGCCGGCTGTTGGGGCCCAGTCGTATAATAAGGGCAGCAGAATTCACACAATACGCAATTTGATAGTAGACGATATCGTACTGCAGCATGATCGTGGTCTCGTCCGTCGGCTGGCCCATCTTGCACAACGTACTCCTGTGGCGACGACGGTAGACCCTGGCAAAATCGAGTCGAACAAAACTTAGTTATGCGAGATATATCAATAGGCATGATAGAAGACTGGGCGTAGAAGACTGTACATGCTCCACCCTCAAAGGAAGCGTTCACACGCGGGTGTGGGCAGAGGGTGTCGTTTCGACCACCCCCGTCAAGTCGGGGTGTGTCTACAGGAAGTGTGCAGTGCGTGACGCTCTGCTGCCCGGTGGCTTTCCGGATGCGCTCCGACATAGCTTGCGCGGACCCGTCATCAACCTTTATATAGGCTTTAACTTCATCCCACCAGTCGTGACACGATGGCAGGCGAGCCCAAGAAGAAGGTCCGTCGCAGGGCTCAAGAGATCGATGATCACTTCGCCCAGTATGGGATGCGCCGTGTGCCTACGGAAACCAAAGACTCTAGGTCTTTGTTCAAGTGTGATCACTGTCTAGGTTTTTTCAATAATGTCGCTCATGCGGAGCGCCATTTTAGAGTCACTGCTTGTCCTAAGCGGGCTGCGGCGTGGAGATCAGCTGCTGCACGGTCCTTTGATTCGCCTCTGCTCAATCACTGTGCGGTAGTTGATGATGGCTTGCGCTTCCCTCGCGAGGCAAGTGCTGATGCGATCCTGGACGGCATTGGAGCAAGAGAGCTCGCGGGCACTACGCAAGACCCGCGAGATATCGGGGGACCCATGCCCCAAGATCCCCCGCCTTTACCATCACCCCTCGCTCCACCAGCACCCCTGCCACCACCACCAGCACCCCTCCCTCCACCAGTACCCCTCCCTCCACCGGAATCAGATCCACACGATTACCTCGTCCCGGTCGGAGACCCCGCAATCCCACAGGCACCGGTAAGCTGATACTGCCCTGTCACTGTGCACATGTGTATATCGCATGATGGTGTCAGCCGCGCATACCGCTCCTTCAACATATGCAATCCAGCAATAAGTTGCAGGTACACCTCATCGCTGCGGCTGCGCTTCCCGTCGAGGTAGAACCCCAGTACGATGGGCTTGATCAGCTCGGCGACGAAGATGGGGAGGAATGGCATGACGCCCTGGAGCCAGATGATGAACAACCAGACGAGGAGGAGGAGGAGGAGGAGGAGCCCGTGAAGGCGCCCAGGCGAGACACCGGTGCCTATCTCAACTTCCGCCTGGCACATTCCATCGTGGCCGGGCATTCGGTCAAGGTACGTGAGGTTGCTGTGTGGCTGGCAAGGCTGGCATCAGAGCATCGTATCACGAATTCGGCCATGGACTCATTCTGCCAGATGGTGCATTTCCTGCTGTTACCAGAGGGAAACCTGTTCCCCAAATCGTACCACATGCTCTGCTGTGCACTCGCTGTCGAAGATAGCCACGACTGTGAGCGGCACATCTGTGACGCTTGTTGGGAACTCTTCCCGGACATCCCGGGTGACTCACACGCGGTCCATGCGGATGAGGTCTGCCAGCGGCCGGGTTGCAACAACCCCCGATTCAAGCGTGGCCCGGGAGGTCATCTCTCCCCCAAGCGTAGCGCATTTTACTTCGGGAATGAGGGCACCTTTGTGGACCTCGTCTGCAAGCCAGATATGCTGCCAGCCATCTTGAGTCACCGCAAGGAGGCTTTCGAGGATCCAGAGTCCTTTTGGAACTCGCCCGCCGGCCGCGAGCTGAACGCCCGGTGTGGGAACAAATTCGACGAGACGTCTATAGAAGCTGACGAGTTTGCAGTGCTCGTGAGCCTAGGTGCGTCGCCTTTGCATGCGTGTCCTCCTCCTGATCTTCAGACGAGTGCCTGTCGTGATACTTGCCTGCAACCGTGTCCTCAGGCGGTGACTCCCGGTGCAGGGGCAGACGGTGGTCAGCTCTTTGTTAATAAGCAGCATGGCGCCCTCATCTGGGGCATCCGGCTCCAGGAGCTGCACGACGGGATGGCCGCGAAGAATGACACCTGGGCTCCCCTGGGCGTTGTGGAGGGGCCGACCGAGCCCAATCGTTTGGACAGCGTCTTGGAGTCTCTGGAGGACTTCTTCCTCGCACACGATCCCGGTGCGGTATACACTCCTGTCTGGTGTACTGCCCATTAGTGTGCCAACTGCGAATCGGTAATCAGGCGCTGAACTGTGTGTACACTTGCCTGCACTTGCGTGCCGGTGCTTGCCTGTCGCCCTCACACGCACCTCCCACCATGTGAGGGAGCCTCTGCAGGCAGGGACGGAACCACCCCGATCATTGTGGAGATCTGGGAGGACCCTGCTGATCCAAACAGCAATAAGAGGCTAGTGAAGCTTTGGCCGGTCTGTGGCTGGGCAGAGGGAGACATCCCTGTGCTCGAGAAGCTGGCAAACGCCGTTGGTCATGGGGCCAAGTCAGCTTGTGTGCGTTGCGCTTTCCTTGGTGCAACCGTGAAGGATGCCAACACGGTCCGGTGCGTCACCCCCGTCTGGCCATTGACAGGCACGATACCATAGGCCGGTGTGACTCACTGCAGGGATAGGCTCCACTTCGATTAGTAGGGAGAACACTCAGGCAATATCCATGGCTATGCAAATAACACTTGATAGCTGTAAACATAGTGATACACAGCTGTTCTATAATCGCATTACAAATCCCTTGATACGGCTTCGCCCTCTTGTCCCGCGCGCGATCTCGCAACGCGATGCCCGTGGTTGGCAGGCTCTGCCTGGCAGCCTCTGGGAGTGGTCTACTACTGGTGGTCCGTGTGCAGGTGGGAAAGCTACTGCCACATCACTCAATCCGTGCCTGCTTACGCGGGTGGCGGATCCCTGCCAGCCTCCTCAGCACAGACGCAGGGCGGGCAGCCCGCACTGCCACGCATGCCACCTGGCTACATGTCCTTTGACACAGATGAGCAGGGCTGCAGAGATGAATGGACTCCCCCACGACTGTCACCCCAGAGGGCACGTGGACAGGAGATCGTGTGTTGAAGTGGTCAGGCTCGGAGATCATGTCCAGGGCGGAAAAGGCTGCCGAGATCGAGTCCCAGGTTCGGCGAGCTACCAACAGCACTGTGATGCCCAAGGCTATGCGCCCAAGGCGGGGTGGTGTCTGCCCCTTGCATAGGCCGTCGGTTGCTATGGACACCACCATCGTCGCAGTCGCTGGCATCCTGTATGCAGGTTGACAATCCGACTCGGCCGCCGTACACTGGTATCGCAGCCAGGAGTACGCGTGCAAATCGCGCTCACACCGAGCGCCTGAACATCGGCTTGTGGAGGCTGCCATTGTTCCATAAGCTGTCCTACTTCAAGTGCGCTCCCAGCCCTGACCCATACGTGTGCACAGACCTGTTTCTGTGTCAGTGCTTGACCCGGGCCCCGGTGACGTGTGCAGTCCGTGTGCATTCCTCCGGTTCGGCGTCGCCCACATCTTCCTCCTAGGTCTCCTGAAGGACTTCTGGAAGCAGTGGCTACCAGGCCCCACTGCCAAACGGCATGGTCCGGCTGCGAAGTATGTTCTACCTGTGGTGGTGCGTCGGAAGATAACCTCCAGAGCTGCCCTACAGAACCAGACGGAGCTGATAAAGAAACCCTATCGAGATATTGTCAAGTATGCTCTTCCTGCATCTTGTATGACCAGTCGTAGGTACATGTACAACTGTACTGTGGCGGGGGCTGCTGTCTGGCGACAGCCACATAGCCACCTGCTCGAGCCGTTCTGTCGTGTACTCTGATGTTGTCAACATTTTGAGGCCCACCCCCAGCCCCCCCTGCAGGCCTGCCTACTCAACCATGGTCACAATCGGCGTGCAGGCATCGCGGCAATTACCTCATGGAGGACTGGATGAATTTCACAGACGCGTGGAGTCTCCAGCTGCTGCACGACCTGCCGTGGGATGAAACCAACCCTGATGAAGTTCATGTGCGCGACCAATTTGAGGCGATGTGGACGGACTTGCGGGCCGGAGTCATGTACTTCATGAAGTACACGCCAGGGCAGCACACCTGGCAGCGAATCCTCGACGCCCAAAAACACCTCCTGGCATATGGGAAGAGGGTACAGCAGGTACTGTCTCCATCGCCGGCTCCCTGCCCACGCGTACGTTTTACGAGGAGGAGAAGTTTGCGGGTGTGCAGTGTGTACTACAGGCAGTTCCTGCCGACGGGTTGTCTCACGCAGTCATGATGTCGGTGTAGGTGTTCAGCGGTCAGGTCCTTGCAACCCTGAAGTTGCATTTGGCGGCCGTCCACTTGCCAGATCAGGTGAGAGCCTGCGGCCCTGCCTTTTTCTGCCTTGAGTACTGGATCGAAAGGCTCGTGCAGTTCTTCAAGCGGCTGATCAAGTATCGAGGCACGTCCGGTTCTGAGCGCATCTTTGTCAACGACCTCCTGTTGCGGCGAGCGTGTGACCGCTTGGTCCAGGAACTTGGCCCCAAGGCTCTGCCCCGTCTGACTGAAGCTGTTGCTGCCGCCCGGGAGAAGCAGCAGAAGCGCATCCGCAAGCCCGCTGTACAACAGCAGCCCAACGCGGCGCCGCCGCCGCCTCCGCGCCTGCCTGATGGCGGCCGCGGGCCCAGTCCCCCACCCGTGATGCTGGGTGCTGGCACTGACCTCACAGGTGCGGAGCGGCTGGAGGTGTTGCCTGCGCCCACCAGCGAACGGGCGTGCCTGAAAGGGCTGCTCTACCTAATTTGTGCCGAGAACGCTGACTTTGCCAAGCGTGGCTGGCCGAGTCACACGACCCTGGGGGACCGTGCCCGGCGCCGGGCCGTGTGTGCTTCACTGGGGGTTGCGGTAGACGGTGAGCCTGTTGATATAGTGAAGCTCTACATGCGGAAGCATGTGCGAGCGGCACTGCCCATCGGCGAAAATGTCAGCTCCCAACAATGCACGACTCAGCGGGTCAAGGACAATACTTGGTTCTTAATAGAGTACGTCTTCCCAGACCACGCGAAACTGTATGTAGGCCAGTTTAAGTACTTTGTTGAGGTGAGATATCAGAAGTTTACCGAATTGGGTGATCAGGATGATGATGCAACGTACGCAGCAGGCGCAGTTGACACTGCGGTGTGCAACCTGTTCAATGCTGTAGTGGTAGACAGTCCAGGTGCCCTGCCGCCCGATCCGGAATTGGGTCGTCCGCCTGAGTTGTACATGGTTAGGTCTTTGTTGCCCGAGTCCGGGAACAGGTGGTTCGCAGGTTGCTGGGTGGTGGACCTTCGGTCTGTGACACTGAATCTATTGCCTACGCCGGCAGTCCAGAATGGGCGGATGTTCTCGACGGTGTCAAAAGCGTCTGGACGAGTGGGGAGCGTATCGGACAAATGATCACAGTACAACTTGTAAGTGACGCCTCCTCAGTACCAGTGTTCTGAACGGCGACTAGTGAAATTGCGACGGCCTTGTGTGTACCAGCCAGCCCTCCGAAGGCTGCGGGGAACTGGCATATAGCAGCGCTCTCCTGTACTCAACGCAAGCTACTGCCGGGCCTGCATTTGTAGTACAATAGTACCAAAATACCCCCACACTTCTTGCAAACACAAAAATGTCCTGACCTGGCAGTCCCTCACGCGATGCCAGTGTAGGCCACGATCCAATTCGCGCGGGAAAGCTGCCTCAGTAAACCTTTTGGATAACTCTAGATCCCTGTAGGGATTGATGGACCTGTTGCGCATAGGGCGCTCCATTGGCTGGCAGCAAGGTTGCCGGATACGTAGGATGGCATCAAGCGCTATGCGGCTTGGTGCGGTGCCATTCGACACGGTAGGTATCTGCAATGAGATGAGTCGACGCTCAGCATTGC
>UNSF01000068.1:0-47005 GCA_900538255.1 Ulva mutabilis
AAAGCTGGCAGGCCTCCCGCTGGCGGCCCAGACACGGTGGGCTGTCCTCTTCCAGTGCTCCAACATCGCGAAGCACACCTGCTGCGCACTACCGACTGGGCCCACCTCGAACAGCCGCTCATGGCGTCGAGAACGCAGCATACACGCCATGTGCCGCATCATCGAAACGCAACAGCTCACCGACCTACAGGTGAGCAGGCCTTGCTCCCTCATAACATGGCGGCATGGGTCTGCGGACACTACACAGCCGACGTTGCTGACGCCGCGTGCCTCGCGTCGGCAGCAGTTGCGCACGCGGTGCTCGCGGACGGCATCGACGGCGGCAAGCCGTTCCGCGGCGACGCCGCGATCCAGCACCAGGCCCGCCTCGCACGCTTGCGGAAGGCATGGCCGGCCGTGCAAGGAATCTCAGACAGCCCGACCCCAGCCGACGCCTGGGCGTCCGACGCTGGCTCGAAGCTGCGCATGACGCAGCTCCAGAGCGCGCTCAGCCGGGCGGAGGCCGACGCGCGCTGGACCGCCACGCACGACTATCTCGAGACCCTGAAGCACGGTCCGAATCCCCAATCGGCGGAGACGGCGTGCGCTGATCTCGCTCGCCTCCTCAGCTGCTCTGGCTCGCTGGCCTCGGCGTTCCTCACTGCCTGCCCCGGCCCGGTGACGGGCCTGACCGACCATGAATTCCAGGTGGCTGTGCTGCTGCGGCTGGGTGAGCCGCTGCTACCCGTCCTGGAGTCGGATGAGGCCTGCCCCTGCGGCCGCGTGGCTGCGTCCGGTACGCACAGTGTCATATGCGGACAGCTGTGGGCAAGTTCAGTCCTAAAGCACGACCTCATCACCGTGGCTTGGAGGCGGGTGCTCATGCGCGCGTCACTCGCTTCATCGCTTGAGCCGCACGTTGGCAAGCTCCCCGGGGGCATACGCGTGCTCCCCTCCGCGGCAGCCGGCAGTTGCCACCAGCCGCGCCGCCGGCGGACTTTACGCGCCCGCCGGCTGCGCCGTCTGCGAGTGCACCGGCCGCGCCGTGTCAGCAATACCCGCCGCCGCCGCCGCCACCGCCGCAGTCACCACCGCCGCCGCCGCCGCCACCGGACACCCCAGCCGATGCCGCGCCGGTCCAGCCCCCACCCCATCTCTCGCAGGCCCCCCAGGCTTCGGACGTGCCCCACACCCTCATGGCACCCAAGCCCCGGCTCCGGCCTCCCTTACCCTTACTGCCGCTACCGCCCACCCGCCACGGCCCACGCCCCGACGCGCGACGCGCCCCTCGCCCCTGACCGAGAGGCAGCGCCCCCTGCCGCACCCCGCTGCCCCGATCGCAGCGGCCTCCGCAGCGCGGCGACCTCTTGGCATTCCTCACCACGCACATGGCGCTGCTGGACGTGAAGGTGATGCACCCGCTTGCCAGGTCGCATGTGCGCGGTGCGTCACGTGAGGCTGGCGCGACCGCCGAGAAGGGCGCACGGCAAAAGCGCGACAAATATGGCGCCATCACAGGTGCCGGCCAGTTCATCCCGCTCGTACATGAGACGTACGGCAGGGTTGGACGGGACGCGTACCGCTTCCTCCAGACGGTCGCGGAGGTTGCCGCGGGACACGGGGCGGTGTCAAAGCGTACTTTCCTTCTCAATGCCATGCGCGACCTGTCCACAACATTGTGCCGCTAGCTGGCGCGCCAAGCCCGCGCGGCTGCGCCCCTCCGTGCTAGACTGGTCGGACGGGCGCTGCTGCCGGGCCTTCCTGTCCCCACAGACGGCCTGCCGGCGCTGACAGGCCATCGCGCATAGGCTTGCGTCGCCCCCCCCCCCCCCCCCCCTCGCCCATCTCGCCCCGAGAGCCCCCCCCCTCCACCCATTTCACCCTGCAGCCCCCCCACCCCCCCCCCCCCCGCACCCGATCCCTCCCTCTTCCCTCCCTCCCTCTTCCCTCCTCCAGCGCACGTCCGCCGTTTCTCCTCTGCGCCCCTCCCCGGACACACCGCTCGGGCTGCCGGGCTGGCTGAGGCTATTGCTCCTGGGACCGGTGCCTCGCGGCCTCGGACATCGCCGTAGCGCGCGCTGTCGCGCCCGTGCAGACTGCTAGTGCCGCGCCGACGACCGCTTGTGGGCCCGGCGAGTGCTGGCTGTGTGTTTGGTGTGCGCGTGGCCTGCATGGTACTGCGTGGTGTGTGCGTGTCTGCTTTCGCGCTTGCGATAGTTCGTTCTGGCATTTGCTCGTGCGGCGCATGACCTTGGTGCTTGCGGTGGCCGGTCTGTCTGTTTGCTTGTTGCCTGGTCTGTTGCTCGGCGCTGCTGAGTCCTAGATCTATCACTGTGTAACACAAAGCACTCTGTAAATAGTGCACTCAGCGAACCAGACCCACACAGACTTCCTTGCATCTGAATACTGTGATGATTTCCGTCTTATGAGGCGTGTTTGTCCATCAAGCTGACACGCCGGGAGTGCCTGCAGAAGCAAGCACCGATCAGACACAGTCCAAGACGTGTCAGCGAAATAGGGTATCATGGCGCATGCATTGTGACCACGAGCCGCACTGATGCGTCGGCCATGACTGGGTCAGATAGTAATGCCTCCTTCACCAACTTTGCCTTGCCTGTGTCAAACAGAGCAACGTCGCCAGCCACGGCGTTCACAGCGTATTTGTACAGGTCAGATGAGATCACAGCATCAAATTTTGTCCCAGTGTTTGGCAGCCGCAAGCCCAATGCTGGAAAACTCAGGCCGTCACTCTTGACGACATGGCCACGCATGACAAGCATGACTGCCTCAGATGCCTGCAAGTGCATACAAAAGTAACTCTGTTGCAGTCTGCTCAGGCACGCATGCCATGTACATCAGAAGCATGCGTTGAGCCCGCTATCTGCAAAGAAGAATTATGCAGCAACAAGAAGATTCATGCAGCAGTATAAAGACTCGTACCGAGAAACCGGAAGCAGACCCATATTCGATGATCAGCTGTGCTTTCACAGGGCACAAGATTAGATTGTGGATGACGCTGCCATTGCCAGAGTTGCCGGCACTGGGGCGTTGAGGAGCTGCACCGATGTGAGCTCCCTGCACGCGGCTTAATGATGCGACTCTACTGGATGATGCAACTTGGCCTTGGGGCAAGAAGTTGGACATGGTGTCGCGGATGGTGTCCTCCGTGGTCTTTTGTTGTGTGGTCTGCATCTCTACCAGTGTCCGTGAGACATCAGACTGGAAGCCAAACATCTGAGCCCGAAGCGTATCAATGGCCTGGGATGTCTGCCGTTGATCAACAATCTGCACATCATTGGTTGTAGCGAAACTGATGTATGCTGGCGTGCAGAGACACAAAGGAGGCTGTGAGCACTACAGGGCCACGGAGTTCATTGCTGCATGAGAGCTTACATGCACTCTGGAATGGATGTCAGAAGCACACCAGACTGCATGGGATGCCGTCAACGTCACTCTCCATCGTACTCTGTATAACGTTGTACGCTTGGGCGAGATACGCGACGGCCTGCAAGTATTGCGGCTCGTGCTCCCCTCTGCATGATGCAAGCCGCCTACAATGCATTGCATCAGTGAGTATGAGCTTGCCCTGAGTCCTCAAAGCAATACAAAAGTTGGCAGCAAGATAGGCTACACTAAGATCAGAGCACAGATTTCAAGGGCCTACTAACAGCGTGACTGGCACATATGTGTACACAGTGACAGATCTAGGACTCAGCAGCGCCGAGGCAACAGAACCAGGCAACAAACAAACAGACAGACCGGTCCACCGCAAGACCAAGGCCACGCGCCGCACAAGCAAACGCCAGAAACGAACTAACGCCAGCGCGAAAGCAGACACGCACACACCACGCAGTACCACGCAGGCCACGCGCACACCAAAACACACAGCCAGCACCCGCCGGGCGCACAAGCGGTCGTCAGCGCGACACAAGCAGTCCTGCA
This sequence comes from Ulva mutabilis, assembly GCA_900538255.1. Classification (NCBI taxonomy): domain Eukaryota; kingdom Viridiplantae; phylum Chlorophyta; class Ulvophyceae; order Ulvales; family Ulvaceae; genus Ulva; species Ulva mutabilis. The sequence continues at coordinate 3,922 of UNSF01000068.1, forward strand.
CGGGCGCGACAGCGCGCGCTAACGCGATGTCCGAGGCCTAGAGGCACCGGTCCCAGGAGCAATAGCCTCAGCCAGCCCGGCAGCCCGAGCGGTGTCCGGGAGGGGCGCAGAGGAGAAACGGCGGACGTGCGCTGGGAGGAGGGAAGAGGGAGGGAGGGAAGAGGAGGGGTCGGGTGCGGGGGGGGGGGGGTGGGGGGGCTGCAGGGTGAAATGGGCGGAGGGGGGGGCTCTCGGGGCGGGATGGGCGAGGGGGGGGGGGGGGGGGGCGACGCAAGCTTATGCGCGATGGCCTGTCAGCGCCGGCAGGCCGTCTGTGGGGACAGGAAGGCCCCGGCAGCAGCGCCCGTCCGACCAGTCTAGCACGGAGGGGCGCGGCCGCGCGGGCTTGGCGCGCCAGCGCGCGGCACAATGTTGTGGACAGGTCGCGCATGGCATTGAGAAGGAAAGTACGCTTTGACACCGCCCCGTGTCCCGCGGCAACCTCCGCGACCGTCTGGAGGAAGCGGTACGCGTCCCGTCCAACCCTGCCATACGTCGCATGCACGAGCGGGATGAACTGGGCGGCACCTGTGATGGCGCCATATTTGTCGCGCTTTTGCCGTGCGCCCTTCTCGGCGGTCGCGCCAGCCTCACGTGACGCACCGCGCACATGCGACCTGGCAAGCGGGTGCATCACCTTCACGTCCAGCAGCGCCATGCGCGTGGTGAGGAATGCCAAGAGGTCGCCGCGCTGCGGAGGCCGCTGCGATCGGGCAGCGGGGGTGCGGCAGGAGGCGCTGCCTCTCGGTCAGAGGCGAGGGGCGCGTCGCGCGTCGGGGCGTGGGCCGCGGCGGGGGGGGCGGTAGCGGCAGTAAGGGTAAGGGAGGCCGGAGCCGGGGCTTGGGTGCCATGAGGGGTGTGGGGCACGTCCGAAGCCTGGAGGGCCTGCGAGAGATGGGGTGGGGGCTGGACCGGCGCGGCATCGGCTGGGGGGTCCGGTGGCGGCGGCGGCGGCGGCGGTGACTGCGGCGGTGGCGGCGGCGGCGGCGGTCTTGCTGACACGGCGCGGCCGGTGCACTCGCAGACGGCGCAGCCGGCGGGCGCGTAAAGTCCGCCGGCGGCGCGGCTGGTGGCGACTGCCGGCTGCCGCGGAGGGGGAGCACGCGTATGCCCCCGGGGAGCTTGCCAACGTGCGGCTCCAGCGACGAAGCGATCGACGCGCGCATGAGCACCCGCCTCCAAGCCACGGTGATGAGGTCGTGCTTTAGGACTGAACTTGCCCATAGCTGTCCGCATATGACACTGTGTGTACCGGACGCAGCCACGCGGCCGCAGGGGCAGGCCTCATCCGACTCCAGGACGGGTAGTAGCGGCTCACCCAGCCGCAGCAGCACGGCCACCTGGAATTCATGGTCGGTCAGGCCCGTCACCGGGCCGGGGCAGGCAGTGAGGAACGCCGAGGCCAGCGAGCCAGAGCAGCTGAGGAGGCGAGCGAGATCAGCGCACGCCGTCTCCGCCGATTGGGGATTCGGACCGTGCTTCAGGGTCTCGAGATAGTCGCGCGTGAAGGTCCAGCGCGCGTCGGCCTCCGCCCGGCTGAGCGCGCTCTGGAGCTGCGTCATGCGCAGCTTCGAGCCAGCGTCAGACGCCCAGGCGTCGGCTGGGGTCGGGCTGTCTGAGATTCCCTGCACGGCCGGCCATGCCTTCCGCAAGCGTGCGAGGCGGGCCTGGTGCTGGACCGCGGCGTCGCCGCGGAACGGCTTGCCGCCGTCGATGCCGTCCGCGAGCACCGCGTGCGCAACTGCTGCCGACGCGAGGCGCGCGGCGTCAGCAACGTCGGCTGTGTAGTGTCGCAGACCCATGCCGCCATGTCTATGAGGGAGCAAGGCCTGCTCACGCTGTAGGTCGGTGAGCTGTTGCGTTTCAATGATGCGGCACATGGCGTGTACGCTGGCGTTCTCGACGCCCATGAGCGGCTGTTCGAGGTGGGCCCAGTCGGTAGTGCGCAGCAGGTGTGCTTCGCGATGTTGCAGGCACTGGAAGAGGACAGCCCACCGTGTCTGGGCCGCCAGCGGGAGGCCTGCCAGCTTTTGCATGAGCTCGACGGTGCGTTTGCATCTACGGCGCACATACGCCTCCACATAGGCAGGGGTGCCCAGTGGCGCGCCACATGCGACCATGCCGTCAGTGGCGACCGTGGCGCCTAGGCAGGCGGCTGCGTGCGAGGCCTTGGCGGGATCGGTGCAGTGGACGAGCGTCTTCTGCTTGTTGCACTGGTGACGGGATTGCACAACTCGACCCATGGCGACCACTTGCTCGACCGTGCCCTGCACCGTAAGGTCATCGTGGCACGCGATGGCTAACGTGTCAGGGGCCGCTTCTTGCGCCGCTAATAGCGTGGGCCGGAACGCGATGGCGAAGTAGAGGGGGCCGATGGGGTCGCCTTGCTTCACGCCAGATGCACTCCACAAAACCGCGTGCGACCCGTCTTGCTGACGTGCCAGCAGCGGCGATGGCGATCCATACGCCATGCGTGCGAATGCGGCCAGGGCGGGGAGTTGCGCGTCAATCTCCGCGATGATGGTCTCGCGGTCAATCAGGTTGAACGCGTTCTCGAGATCGAGCTGCACTGTGACCGTCTCCGCATCTGAGAAGTCCGGGGCCAGCGCGTGGCTCGGAATCTCAGGGCCGCCGCGTACACCGACCCCAATCTGGTGCGGGGCAAGCAGGCCCGGCGCTTCTGGGACGCACGCCAGCGCGCAGATACCGGCGAGGCGCATGAATGCTTCTCCGATAGCGATCGGGCGAACGCCGCCGTTCGGTTTGGCGATGGCGATCAGGCGGCTGGCGAGCAGCAGGTCGGAGTGGGGGATGGTGCCCGACAGCAGGAGGTTGACGAAGCGGCGCATGGCCTCGCCCGTGCGCTCGTTATACAGCCCGGCGCTGCGGACGTGCTCGTATGTCCACCCGCTGGGGCCGGCCGCTGAGCCCTGTGTCAGGTTCCGCAGGATAGCCTCAAACCGCGCCGCTGAGACTTCCGCTGAGCGGCTGCCGGCTGGGGTAGGCTGCGCTGCGCGCTTTGGAGGGGGCGCGGGTGGGTGCAGCGCTCGCAAGCGTGGCAGTGAGTTCTGGTCGATGGGAACGATGGGGCTGCTGTCCAAGCAGCGCGCGGCGCGGCCAACATTGCCGTTGCATGCATGTCGGTGCATGCGCCCTGCCATTGCGATGTCCGCCACAACTTCCGTGCGAGTGCGGCCGGGGTCGCTATGTTCAGCTGTGTCAAGCAACATCTGCTCCCTGGTCCGCTTCCGGATCTCGCGCACGCGGGCATTGACTCGCCTGGCGCGTCCCCTGCTTGCGCCAGTGTTGCCGAGGGCCTGGCTGGGCAGCAGGAGTAGGAGCCTGAGCTCTGTCTCTACACTGGGTCGGTGACCGCGCTCGGCCGCATCGGCGGTACGTTCCAGCGCTGCGGCCACAACGTCGGCCCAGCTGGATCTGCATTCGTTCGGCACACCCTGAGGGATCCGCACGTCCGGGTAGGGGGCCTCCAGTGATGGCGGCGCGTCTGAGGCTGGCTTTGGATCCACCTGGGTGTCGCTGACGAGGTCTGCTTCCGTCAGATCGCGCATGTGGGAGTCAACCCGTGGGCCAGCGCTAATGGCAGTGCGGGAGACGTCCGGGAGGACAGCGCGCTGGCTGGGGGGGAGGCGGGGCGCTTGGGAGGGTCGGGGGGAGTGGCATGGCGGCGAGCCGGCGCGCGGCAAATGGGGGCAGGCACGTCGGTCGGGGACGTCCCATGGTTGGTCCCTGCGTGTGCAGCCACGACTGGCGTAGGTGCTGCGGTAGCGGTCCCGTTGTCACACGCATGGGCCACACGGCGAGGTGAACGCACGACTGCACGTGAGGTGGCAACGCCTGCGGACGGCCGGGCGCTGCGCGGCTCTGTGCGTTGATCGTGCACCTCGCTATCATGCAGTGTGGCTCCGGTGGACAGTGGTGACGGGACGTCACCTGGGGGTTGTTGGCCACCAGCCAGCCCGCCGTCAAGTCTGTGGTGCTCATCTACCGATGTCAGACAGCACGATTTGGTCAAATCGGTGCGGGCGGGTGGCTGGCTTTGCAGCCGAGGCGCAGTCGAGCCGGCGCCCGCCGCAGCCGCAGGGGTGGGCGTTCGGCACACCAAACCGGAGCCTCCCTGTGGCGGTTGCGAACTGGCTGTGTGTCGTCCCGCCAGGTCATCATTGACGAGTGAGGGCTGGGCCCGCGGCAGTGGCGCCCTCATGTGCGGCGGTGTCCGCTGTCGTGAGCGCGAGCGGCCACGGCCAGTGGTGGTGGGCGTGCACGTGCGGCCGTTGTACCGGGTGCGGGCGGGAGTGGGGGCGTGGGAGTCCGCTGGTACGCCGCGACAATTTGCTGCATGCCTGTGGCCCTCCGGATCGTTGTATCTCGAGAAGGGCAGCTTGCATGCCTCGCAGTGGTAGCAGCTGTATGCCCGTTGTTGGTCCTCAGTGAACTTGTACTTCGGGTGGCAGCCCCGGCAGTGGGCAAGCAGATCGCCGGCGGCGCGGAAGCGGCGAGGGCACGCGGGGCAAGGCACATGCAGGTCCTCGTTCATTGTAGTGCTATGCTGTGGGAGCGAGGCTGGGGCCTTCGGGCGTGATTACGCTGCGCTGGCGCGAAGTGGTTGGTGCACGCGCACCCGCAGAAAGTGCGAGGCCTAGGGCCAGGCCCAGGCCCCGTGGCCGAGAGCAAAAATAAGTATGCCTAATGTACAGTGTCTACGCTGCAGCGCTGCGAGGTGAGGAGGTGTGCGGAGCAAAGCCGCTGCGACTGCCGGTACCGCTGGTACAAAGCAGGCGCAGGCGTCACAGCGCGCGCCAACTGCCGCAACTCTCGCGAAGCAGCTAATTCCAGAAATTAAAATCTACCAGTGCTGTGTGTGTCCGCCTAGCGGATGCCGAGCGCAGCGTGCCGAGCATGCGTACGCTAGCGTAGCAGAGGTAGAAAGCTCTCGACCATACAGGCAAAAATTTTTGTAAGTTTGTGCGGCACATATGTGCAGCACCGGTGGACAAAGCACCTGTACATTCTGACTGGCGCGGCGTATACCATTGGCTACAACTTCTGGTATCAACTGCCTAGCAAGCACACTGTCATCTTTGTCGGCCGCTTCATCGTCTTTCACCTGCACAGACAGTGTGCAAACCTGCCAAACAGCTACAGCAGAGTGCTGGCGCACTCGCACATGAAGTCATGGAAACGCAGCACACACCGGCCCCATGGCATGATGTCCAAATGGATCCTCGGCTGGGTCGACTGTCTCACTTGCAAACATCCATGTAGCACCAATTCTCTGTGCATCCCTCACCATCTCAATGCTTGGCTTCCAGGGCTTTGGGGTAAATGCATCAACTCCTGCCTCAACCTGATGACCGTACCATTGTTTAACGGATTGAAAAACTTTGTATTGGAGCTTCTCCCACTTGAGCCACAGTTGAATCAGTTCATGGTCAGCTGGCAGTTGAAAGATCGGATGTTTGTGGGAAATCCAGAGTGATGGCCACAATTCCCTGATGACCGGCTGTCTGCAAAAAAAACACAGCTTAGCTGAATTGATACCAGGGAGCTGTACATCTCGAATTGATCGGCGCATATTAGAAATTCTGTTGACGTCTAATGACAACACTGCACCTGCACCAGGACCTCGCCTAGGAAATGCAAGACTTCAAAAAATGCAGTCGCTGGTAGGTCCTTGCTCTTCGTTGCTGTATGATGCTGCATGCAAGCATCAATAGCTTGCATGATGTTGAGGTCTTCAGTCTGCCCGGACATAGTGTTTCGCCGTTGAAGCACAGTACCAAGCATTTCCACAACCAGCTCAGGCGGGCCTCTGAGGTAGGCCTGTGGGGGATGGAATGCTTGTGTCCCCGCAAAGCCTGAATATGCAATGGCAGCCCTGGGGTTTGCTGACACATTGTAAGCTTCTGACCGTGCATCTGATTGCTTCCATCCACCAGCTTGATCAATGATGTGACCATCCGTCCTATACACCACGAGAAATGAATGTTAGATGGATCATCTAACTTGGAACCGCAACATGTACAGTAGCACACCCGCTCCGCTGCAGGAAATCAGCTCCCAAGCGACGACCCAAGTGGAGTGTTTTGCAGATGTTGGTTCGGCCATAAAGGTACGTTTGAAGTTCATTCAACCGCCGTGCCAAGACAGATTTGCTGGCCGAGTACTGCCAGAAAGGCCCAACCGGGTAATCAGTGTCCAGCAATTGATATAATCGCCTGCATGGATCTGTCAATGCGGTGCATGTTTGCAGTGTTTGATGCACCTTCTCGTAGACTGGCTCACATGGAGTTATGCAGGATACAACAAATACTAAGACCGCACCACTCGCCACTGGTAATGGCTTCCCACTGAATGGAAGCACCATGCATGGTTGCGGCCAGTTTTCTGTAGAAGTGCAACGCGAGATGAAGTAGACTGTCCTTGTGAACCAACTTGTTGTATGTGACTGCTCTCGAATCAATCTTGTCACCTCGATTCGTCTTGGAGAATTGAATGTCAACCACGATCGTGAACATTGCGATAGGGCTTGTGATCTTGTTGACAGCCACAGTGAACGACACAAGCGTTAGCCGGCATGCTTCATTACCTCTGACTAGCAGTGCATCGATCGCTGCCATCTGGTGACTGCAGCACACCTTCAATATTCGCAGACAGGGATGGGCGGTGCATTACACATTCAAGGTGCGGTCCACTCGGATGGGCACTCATGGTCCACGGGGTCTGCAGCAACGGAGAATCGCACAACAAGGCCGCTGCTGCTTCAGCCTTCTCGAAGGTGGGGAAAGTCTTCCCATTTGGGCATGGCTGCGGCTGCACCTTGAGTATGCCCTGACCTTGGAAGCCAAGTTGTCGCTTGCAACCAGCATCATATCCCCTCAAAAAATACTGATTAACTTCAGAGTCACTCGGCAAGGACGCTTGCACGACTTGCCGTGCGGAGGCCTTCCCTGCTTGAATCCTGCAAGCAAACAAGCAGGCAGGCAGGCAAACAACAACTTTTGCAAGCACACAGCAATACTCCGGTTTTTCATTTTCACGCATGTGAACAAATCACTGGAGTTCTTAGCTTGACATGGTCAAGCGAATCAGTATTGGATGTTGGTAGAAACAGGAATGGACGATGGTGGCAACAGAAGGAGCAGGCATAGACATACGCCTCCGCTTTCATGCGTGCCGTACAGACTTTGACCGCGGTTGTCCACGCAGCATTGTTGGCGAGCTGGCCACTGTAGTACTCTCGCAAAGCACCCGTCTCCTTTTCATTGAACAACTTCTTCCAAAACTTCTCCACCAAGGCGTTCAAGCCCACAAAGATGCCTTTTAGTGTTGATGCGCCCATCGCCTGCACCATGCGCTACGCAAGTGAGGTGCACTATTCATTAGACGGAGCATTAGGCAGCACACAGTGTTGCCGCATGTTAACCATCGCAAAAGTGGCACTTTTAATTTGGTGTTATCCTGAATGAGGGACGGGAATTTGATCCCGTTTGTGCCTCCTAAACCATCACCCATCGTCAAGAGCACTTTGCATACTCCTGTTTGTCCCCTGATACTCTCCAGATCTTGTAAGCTTAGGAGCTTCAGCAGCATGGTGGAGCGGTCCATACACTCAATTCGGTCTTGCTCGGACTCGCTCAGGCCACCAGTCCGCACTGCACGCATCAACACTGGTTGTCCACCGCAATACGACTAAAGCCAGGAACGATCCACATCGAAGCATATCAAGATCAGAAGCACACATAGTTCAATTGTTGATTGAGGTAGCAGCAGGAACTTGCTGCGCACGCCATGGGCCTCCTCCATAGCGTCCAATTTGTCTTGACATTGAATAATGAAATTCCACAGTCGTTGCCTACTACTCTGAACTGCTTGAATAAAGCTCTGGCAATCGCTACCTGCAGTCTGGACTACAGTACATAAATCTGTGCCCTGCGCAAACAAGATTATTTGATGCAGCAAAGGTTCAACGCTGTCGGGCATCAACTCCCCTAAGTGGTTCAAATCATGACGGGTGCTTGGGCAGAGCTGCTGGCTCATCAATGCCCAAGCGGCTGTGTCCTTGGGCTCAAGGCCTTGCAAGCAGTCATCAAGCTCATCTGCAACCACATGCAGTCAACGACAATATGCACAGGGTAATAACTTACATCTATAGGAGTCGCACCGGCCCAGATAAGGTCCTGCATTGCGCAAAGCTGCCAAAACTGTCGCAGTCTGGTTGTGCTAGCTTTGTCTACATTTGCAAAACCGCACAAGGAACCAAGGTTGCCTTCAACATATTTGTGCTGTATCACGCTTGACAAATATACATATCCAGCAGCCCCTGCATGCACCCGTAAGCGGTCATCAGGCGCGCATTTTACCGAGACTCGGTGCGAATAGCGGCGAGAACGGGCCTGAGCCTATATAAGAGCTCTTGTCCATGAACAGGGGGTTGTGCATTCGGATGCTCTGCTTGTTTTGGCGAGACGTTCCCAGCAGCATGTGCGTGGGGGCAGTAAACATTTCCCACAGCGAAGATGTCTTGATAGCCTTCACAACCAGACCTGATACCTGCAGGCGATGTATGAGCATTAGGTAAGGATCATACAGGTCTGATCGAGCACGCCACAGCGGCATCAAATGTGACGCGCGGACAGAATCAGGGAGCCGAATGGACAGAGCACCGGCACTCCGACAGCTTCGATCACTTCCTGAAGCGAAATTTTACGCTCCGTGCATGGACTACAAACATGTGAAGCCAGCAACTGTTGAGCCTTGCCAGGCGCCTGACCCATGGCTAGCATGGTGGCGATGTGGCTGAGCGCCTGGCCAGTTGGAGCCAACAGCAGCTGCGCTTTCGTGACCCTGTTTGCCAGCTCGCGATAGCGCGTCTGCAGATGTGCGGCAGCCCATCGCTGCTCTGAGTTGTCGTTCAAGTACTCTGCCATGAGCTCTTTTCGCACAAATGGCATGAGCGCGCCTGTCTGCATGACGATAAAAAATGCCTCACAACATGTCGAACGCGCAAGAAGTTCGCCCGCGGCGAACTCGACTACGGCGAATGCTGACTCAGACTTAGGAATTGATGAAAGCACACCTTGTCGTAATTCAGTAGACCGTAGCCCGAAGGCACTGAGGGATCTAAGCATGGCGTAGCCGTGCGCAGGGGGTCGCGCTGTCACATACCTGGCTGGTGTACAGGCCTCCGCTGTGACAGTGCGCTCTCAGTCTTGGATTATAGCACGTGAGTCTTTGGCAGAGTAGAGTGATTACACTTTGATCAGTAGAGCCTATATAAGCGTTCAACCAAACGTCTCATACGGATACGATCAGAATCATTGTCTGCTGCACGCAATCTAGCATGCATTGCTCGTGCATATGGTAAGCCATCGGTGCATGGCGTCCCATAGCCACTCCGGATCAGCACCGTGCATCCACTCCATGCATGGTGACCGTAGTCCTGTGCATGGCTGGATCACGACACACCTCCGTTCTGATCCAGCACTCTGGATGTTTCAAGTGAAGCCAGCACATGAAAGTTGCGATGTATCGCGAAAAGGTCTCCAGCGTTGCAGTTGCCATAGTCCGGAGCTCTGCGATGACGTCGAGCAATTTCTTTCGCAGCGACACAGGATTGTCCGACCTGCAGCTGCGGTGAACGATCTCCCCATTGAAATGATTCACGTGCTTTCCTCATGATTGAGCTATGATCTGTAATGAGCCACGCGTTGACCAACGTCGATCTAATGTGTCACATTGTACACACACAACACACAGACAGCAGCCTTGCAAAGGGCGCACTCGGCATACAGCAGCATCCCGTCCAAATGCTCATGATTGATTGTTATGCCGACAAGGCTTGTGAATTGGATCAGGTCTTCGTCAGTCGGAACCGTCAGCTGGCCAGGTGCATTGCACACTGGTGCGTCCGTCAAATCGCCTTCACGCGCTGCCACGCTGCCGGACTTGGTTGGGGGGACCAACACGTCAATCAACAGCTGCTCGCGAACTCGGACAGGGCCTTCATCGTCCTCTTGCAACTTCAGAAGATCTTCAATATTCGATCAGGTGCTATCTGATCGTTTTCAGAAACATCAACACGATCGCTGGCCTGGACAGGCAGCTGGCGTTGCAACTCTTCAGACGCATTGTCGACCTCTTGCTCGACAGCTTCGAGGTCCAATCCAAGAGCATCAGTGGCAGCTATCGCTGTTCGGCCACGGCCAGCGGTATTGGCAGCTGCAGACCCCTTCGTTTGTTTCCTGAACAATGGCGACGTCGCTTCAGATACATGTTGGGCACATACAACCACCAAACTAGATCACAACACACCATTCACACAACAGCAGAGCTTCGTATGTGACCTGCTTGTTCGGATTAGCCCGAGCTATCAACCATGTCTCAGAGCTAGCGACCTACCGCTGATAGACACTATAACTATGGTGCCAGCGCTTTCGGGACATCCTTACAGGACGCCGGAAGGGCACCATAGGGACTCTGAAAGGACAGTGGAGCGACTGCTAGAGGACGGTATGAGGACTGACCGAGAGGACGTGGAGTTGATTAGGGACAGAGCAAGGACAGCTGCGGGACCTGTGCCAGATGGGCTGAGGATCCTTGGGGGACACAGGTTGCATAACAGGGATGTCACGGAACAGTCATGGGACATCCCGATGATGGAGTGTGACGTCACCAGGGCATCACGAAGATTTGTTACATCTACGATTGAGGACTCTAAGTCAGGCATGCATGAATCCTTACGGAGTCCTAGGGGACGAGGTCAGCTTAGGGACATCCTAAATGCAAGAAAGGCCTGGAGGCCCAATCGACCGCAGCACCCCGGGCGCCACGATGGTCGATCGTGCCCAATCGACCGCAGCACCCCGGGCGCCACGATGGTCGATCGTGCCCAATCGACCGCAGCACCCCGGGCGCCACTTTGGTCGATCGTGCCCAATCGACCGCAGCACCCCGGGCGCCACTTTGGTCGATTGTGCCCAATCGACCAAGGCACCCCGGGCGCCACTTTGGTCGATCGTGCCCAATCGACCGCAGCACCCCGGGCGCCACTTTGGTCGATCGTGCCCAATCGACCGCAGCACCCCGGGCGCCACGATGGTCGATCGTGCCCAATCGACCGCAGCACCCCGGGCGCCACTTTGGTCGATCGTGCCCAATCGACCGCAGCACCCCGGGCGCCACTTTGGTCGATTGTGCCCAATCGACCAAGGCACCCCGGGCGCCACTTTGGTCGATCGTGCCCAATCGACCGCAGCACCCCGGGCGCCACGATGGTCGATCGTGCCCAATCGACCGCAGCACCCCGGGCGCCACTTTGGTCGATCGTGCCCAATCGACCGCAGCACCCCGGGCGCCACGATGGTCGATCGTGCCCAATCGACCGCAGCACCCCGGGCGCCACTTTGGTCGATCGTGCCCAATCGACCGCAGCACCCCGGGCGCCACTTTGGTCGATCGTGCCCAATCGACCACATAGCCCCCATGGAGCCACGAGGACCGCTGCAGACCGCTGCACGGCCTCTCACATGCCCCTTGCCTTAGCCTTCCCCCCTTTGCCCTACCCCTGCCCCCTGCCCCCTGCCCCCTTGCTGCACATAACCCTCATCTGCTCTCCTAACATGCTGTTCACGGCCACGCCAATGCTGCGACGTCAACACTGCTGCCGTTGGTGGCTGAAAGCAAGCCTGCAGGCCTTGTGTGCGCCGCAATGGCTCCAGGACTTCTACTTCATAGCCTCTTCCAGCGCTGCCGCAATCTCGCGTTCAAGGTTGGCTAACTCTTCCTGCAAGATAATGTGTGTGAGGCGACAGTACTAGCTTGCACCTGTTCCCGATGACTTGTACACCACAGTAATTGTGATTCACATCACAACAGACCAGATCCCAACACAGATGCAAGGTACATGTTGCGAGAGGGATCTTACCTGAGTAGCGAGTAGCTTTTGCCATATCAGTATGGCCCTGATGTTTCAGGGGGCCCGTCAGCTGCAGGTCCGAGCAAGTTCTTCAGCTTAGTCACTGTGTCCTGCAGTTTTGAGGCACGCGCCCATGTGGCCTGTACAGCAACGTGCTGTTGATGTTGGATATTGTCCGCTGTATTCCGGTCTGACCTGGCAGGTGGTGGTGGATGGCAGGCTTGGGTACAGGTGGAGGAGTATCAAAAGCAGCCACAAAAGTAAGTCAGGACGTACTGTTGGGGCTGGATAAACTGCAGCTTGGTCTGAGGGCCTGGTAATTGTGGCCTGTACGGCTGTCGAACATGCGGGAGCTGACAGGCTGTTTGCCACAGCTTGGCTCTGCTCAACATCGTCGGTAACATTCAGCTTGCGGCGGACGGCCTTTCCCTACACATGACACTGGGTTGGCAACGCTACAAGTGATTTGGTGTTCGACCTGAATGCATACAACCTGTAGGCGCACGACACTGTGCCAGCCACTTACCTGTCAGGTTCAGTGTATTGGCAACTTCAGCGTGCGATACTAGCAAATGGATGGAAGCGTGCCTGATCAGCCTCATCCACATCCTGTGACGTTTCGGATGCTTTCGCGGGTGACTCAGCCACATCTTCTGCGGCCTCGGCTGCAGTCTGTCCTGCCACCTGCGGCGCCTTCTTCAATGCCTTGCGCTTCACAGGTCTCTGTTCTGAATCTTCCAACAGGTCAGCAGGAACCGCATAAATCCCATCCATGGCCCACTCTTCGCACGTGCGGGGGGCTGCAGTTGGATCATCTGGATTCGGGACCTGCAGGTCACATACATTGACGTGTCTAGGCACAGAGCCGCGCAAAGCAGCAAGCAGGACATCGCTACGGCTTACTGCGGCTTGCATAGGTAATCAGATTCAGCAACGTCCATTGTACACGCTTTGACACTCTACACGCATACCCCAAGTACCAGCCAATCGTAGCACACTGCACGGGCAGCATACCAACTTTGTAGTGAAGGCCCTCAACAGCTTAGCTTCGAGGCGGGTAGGAGGCATCTCTTGCCCAGTGCTGATACCGTACTCCTTATCTATGGCGCTGTTAACACTTGATGCACGTTTGCGCACATCAGCATACCTGCGTCGGACCCAGAATCAATACAAGCATGGCTCCGAACAGTTGCCCCGCACGACAGGTGAGATAGACGGCGCGTACGTAATACCATGCTCCTTTGCAGCTACCTTCCACATGCTCGTCCAGGCTTTGGATAGATTCCGGCAGAGCTCGATGGCGTTCCTTGCACCCTGCTGTTCAGCGGCTGACATGGTGGAGCCGGCAAAGAAGTCTTTGTGGTCCTGCGGAACATGCACACCATGTTCTGGGGCAATGCATCTATGGTGACTCGCATCAAGCACGAACACATTATGTGGGCCCTGCACGGCTACAATCGACCAAGACACCCCGGACGCCACGATGGTCGATTGTACCCAATCGACCACGACCCGCCGGACGCCACCAGGCTCACCTGTGACACATGAAGCTGCACCACACAGCCGCTGTCGTGCCTACCATCTGAAATGACGATCGTGGCATGGCAATGCAAGCGCCGAGTGGGATGCATGGCAGAACAGAATGACCTGGACCACTAGCCCCCGTGCTCGATGTTAATACCACTCCACATCTGCGAGACCAGTGCGCTGGAAAAAGTACATCGACCACTGCATCAGCAAAACCGAGCTGTGGTAGTCACTTCATCCGGCCGATCGAGATACTGACGCAATGTCCGGATGGGATTCGGTGGCAAGAAAACGGCTGTATCAGCTGGACGTGCGGCGTTCACGTTTAGGAATATAGACAGCACGGTGATTGTCGGTTCGTTGCAGCGTACGTGCGGGAGGAGGGCAAGCGCACCGTCTCAGCCAACATGTCGAACGCCTCAACAACCGACTGTAGCATGATGGCCCCTGGCTTGCTTGCCCTCACGAACTTCACGAAGAGGTCTTTTACAATCTTCGCATCATTACAGCGATCCAGCGACGCCTTCATACCTTCTGGGATGTCCTTCAAGATGCTCTGTATCTTGTCGGTCGACCGCAGGAATCGTGGCTTCCACGTAACCCATGGCGACACAGACGCCTTCCGCCCACTCACGGTTGATATCATACGCACAGTGTCCTTAGAAACAGCGGTTGCGGTGGCAGTGAGCACCGGGGATTGCTCCTGGGCCAGCGTGCAGGTGAAGGGCGGTAACCATACCGCCTGCTTCCCCACAGCCGCTGCGGCAGTTGACATAGCGACATCCATAAGCGAATTGAAGTCAGCATACTGTAATTCGATGTAATATGTGGGATTAGGCCTGCTTGTCACCCGCAGCGTCGCGCTGCTGAAGGGCCGCTTCGCACCACACGCCGAAAAGATAGTGTCTGCCACAGCCCTCCCCCATGGTGTGTTAGAATAAGCAGACTTCCATTCAAACGGTGGAGCATCGCCGGCACTGCAACAAGCGCCGGCTAGTTGACAAGCCGTGCAGTTGTTACTTGGCGTTACCGCGGGCCGGCTGTTGGGGCCCAGTCGTATAATAAGGGCAGCAGAATTCACACAATACGCAATTTGATAGTAGACGATATCGTACTGCAGCATGATCGTGGTCTCGTCCGTCGGCTGGCCCATCTTGCACAACGTACTCCTGTGGCGACGACGGTAGACCCTGGCAAAATCGAGTCGAACAAAACTTAGTTATGCGAGATATATCAATAGGCATGATACAAGACTGGGCGTAGAAGACTGTACATGCTCCACCCTCAAAGGAAGCGTTCACACGCGGGTGTGGGCAGAGGGTGTCGTTTCGACCACCCCCGTCAAGTCGGGGTGTGTCTACAGGAAGTGTGCAGTGCGTGACGCTCTGCTGCCCGGTGGCTTTCCGGATGCGCTCCGACATAGCTTGCGCGGACCCGTCATCAACCTTTATATAGGCTTTAACTTCATCCCACCAGTCGTGACACGATGGCAGGCGAGCCCAATAAGAAGGTCCGTCGCAGGGCTCAAGAGATCGATGATCACTTCGCCCAGTATGGGATGCGCCGTGTGCCTACGGAAACCAAAGACTCTAGGTCTTTGTTCAAGTGTGATCACTGTCTAGGTTTTTTCAATAATGTCGCTCATGCGGAGCGCCATTTTAGAGTCACTGCTTGTCCTAAGCGGGCTGCGGCGTGGAGATCAGCTGCTGCACGGTCCGTAGATTCGCCTCTGCTCAATCACTGTGCGGTAGTTGATGATGGCTTGCGCTTCCCTCGCGAGGCAAGTGCTGATGCGATCCTGGACGGCATTGGAGCAAGAGAGCTCGCGGGCACTACACAAGACCCGCGAGATATCGGGGGACCCATGCCCCAAGATCCCCCGCCTCCACCATCACCCCTCGCTCCACCAGCACCCCTGACACCACCACCAGCACCCCTCCCTCCACCAGTACCCCTCCCTCCACCGGAATCAGATCCACACGATTACCTCGTCCCGGTCGGAGACCCCGCAATCCCACAGGCACCGGTAAGCTGATACTGCCCTGTCACTGTGCACATGTGTATATCGCATGATGGTGTCAGCCGCGCATACCGCTCCTTCAACATATGCAATCCAGCAATAAGTTGCAGGTACACCTCATCGCTGCGGCTGCGCTTCCCGTCGAGGTAGACCCCCAGTACGATGGGCTTGATCAGCTCGGCGACGAAGATGGGGAGGAATGGCATGACGCCCTGGAGCCAGATGATGAACAACCAGACGAGGAGGAGGAGGAGGAGGAGGAGCCCGTGAAGGCGCCCAGGCGAGACACCGGTGCCTATCTCAACTTCCGCCTGGCACATTCCATCGTGGCCGGGCATTCGGTCAAGGTACGTGAGGTTGCTGTGTGGCTGGCAAGGCTGGCATCAGAGCATCGTATCACGAATTCGGCCATGGACTCATTCTGCCAGATGGTGCATTTCCTGCTGTTACCAGAGGGAAACCTGTTCCCCAAATCGTACCACATGCTCTGCTGTGCACTCGCTGTCGAAGATAGCCACGACTGTGAGCGGCACATCTGTGACGCTTGTTGGGAACTCTTCCCGGACATCCCGGGTGACTCACACGCGGTCCATGCGGATGAGGTCTGCCAGCGGCCGGGTTGCAACAACCCCCGATTCAAGCGTGGCCCGGGAGGTCATGTCTCCCCCAAGCGTAGCGCATTTTACTTCGGGAATGAGGGCACCTTTGTGGACCTCGTCTGCAAGCCAGATATGCTGCCAGCCATCTTGAGTCACCGCAAGGAGGCTTTCGAGGATCCAGAGTCCTTTTGGAACTCGCCCGCCGGCCGCGAGCTGAACGCCCGGTGTGGGAACAAATTCGACGAGACGTCTATAGAAGCTGACGAGTTTGCAGTGCTCGTGAGCCTAGGTGCGTCGCCTTTGCATGCGTGTCCTCCTCCTGATCTTCAGACGAGTGCCTGTCGTGATACTTGCCTGCAACCGTGTCCTCAGGCGGTGACTCCCGGTGCAGGGGCAGACGGTGGTCAGCTCTTTGTTAATAAGCAGCATGGCGCCCTCATCTGGGGCATCCGGCTCCAGGAGCTGCACGACGGGATGGCCGCGAAGAATGACACCTGGGCTCCCCTGGGCGTTGTGGAGGGGCCGACCGAGCCCAACCGTCTGGACAGCGTCTTGGAGTCTCTGGAGGACTTCTTCCTCGCACACGATCCCGGTGCGGTATACACTCCTGTCTGGTGCACTGCCCATTAGTGTGCCAACTGCGAATCGGTAATCAGGCGCTGAACTGTGTGTACACTTGCCTGCACTTGCGTGCCGGTGCTTGCCTGTCGCCCTCACACGCACCTCCCACCATGTGAGGGAGCCTCTGCAGGCAGGGACGGAACCACCCCGATCATTGTGGAGATCTGGGAGGACCCTGCTGATCCAAACAGCAAGAAGAGGCTAGTGAAGCTGTGGCCGGTCTGTGGCTGGGCAGAGGGAGACATCCCTGTGCTCGAGAAGCTGGCAAACGCCGTTGGTCATGGGGCAAAGTCAGCTTGTGTGCGTTGCGCTTTCCTTGGTGCAACCGTGAAGGATGCCAACACGGTCCGGTGCGTCACCCCCGTCTGGCCATTGACAGGCACGATACCATAGGCCGGTGTGACTCACTGCAGGGATAGGCTCCACTTCGATTAGTAGGGAGAACACTCAGGCAATATCCATGGCTATGCAAATAACACTTGATAGCTGTAAACATAGTGATACACAGCTGTTCTATAATCGCATTACAAATCCCTTGATACGGCTTCGCCCTCTTGTCCCGCGCGCGATCTCGCAACGCGATGCCCGTGGTTGGCAGGCTCTGCCTGGCAGCCTCTGGGAGTGGTCTACTACTGGTGGTCCGTGTGCAGGTGGGAAAGCTACTGCCACATCACTCAATCCGTGCCTGCTTACGCGGGTGGCGGATCCCTGCCAGCCTCCTCAGCACAGACGCAGGGCGGGCAGCCCGCACTGCCACGCATGCCACCTGGCTACATGTCCTTTGACACAGGTGAGCAGGGCTGCAGAGATGAATGGACTCCCCCCACGACTGTCACCCCAGAGGGCACGTGGACAGGAGATGGTGTGTTGAAGTGGTCAGGCTCGGAGATCATGTCCAGGGCGGAAAAGGCTGCCGAGATCGAGTCCCAGGTTCGGCGAGCTACCAACAGCACTGTGATGCCCAAGGCTATGCGCCCAAGGCGGGGTTGTGTCTGCCCCTTGCATAGGCCGTCGGTTGCTATGGACACCACCATCGTCGCAGTCGTTGGCATCCTGTATGCAGGTTGACAATCCGACTCGGCCGCCGTACACTGGTATCGCAGCCAGGAGTACGCGTGCAAATCGCGCTCACACCGAGCGCCTGAAGATCGGCTTGTGGAGGCTGCCATTGTTCCATAAGCTGTCCTACTTCAAGTGCGCTCCCAGCCCTGACCCATACGTGTGCACAGACCTGTTTCTGTGTCAGTGCTTGACCCGGGCCCCGGTGACGTGTGCAGTCCGTGTACATTCCTCCGGTTCGGCGTCGCCCACATCTTCCTCCTGGGTCTCCTGAAGGACTTCTGGAAGCAGTGGCTACCAGGCCCCACTGCCAAACGGCATGGTCCGGCTGCGAAGTATGTTCTACCTGTGGTGGTGCGTCGGAAGATAACCTCCAGAGCTGCCCTACAGAACCAGACGGAGCTGATAAAGAAACCCTATCGAGATATTGTCAAGTATGCTCTTCCTGCATCTTGTATGACCAGTCGTAGGTACATGTACAACTGTACTGTGGCGGGGGCTGCTGTCTGGCGACAGCCACATAGCCACCTGCTCGAGCCGTTCTGTCGTGTACTCTGATGTTGTCGGTACCAGGCCCACCCCCAGCCCCCCCTGCAGGCCTGCCTACTCAACCATGGTCACAATCGGCGTGCAGGCATCGCGGCAATTACCTCATGGAGGACTGGATGAATTTCACAGACGCGTGGAGTCTCCAGCTGCTGCACGACCTGCCGTGGGATGAAACCAACCCTGATGAAGTTCATGTGCGCGACCAATTTGAGGCGATGTGGACGGACTTGCGGGCCGGAGTCATGTACTTCATGAAGTACACGCCAGGGCAGCACACCTGGCAGCGAATCCTCGACGCCCAAAAACACCTCCTGGCATATGGGAAGAGGGTACAGCAGGTACTGACTCCATCGCCGGCTCCCTGCCCACGCGTACGTTTTACGAGGAGGAGAAGTTTGCGGGTGTGCAGTGTGTACTACAGGCAGTTCCTGCCCACGGGTTGTCTCACGCAGTCATGATGTCGGTGTAGGTGTTCAGCGGTCAGGTCCTTGCAACCCTGAAGTTGCATTTGGCGGCCGTCCACTTGCCAGATCAGGTGAGAGCCTGCGGCCCTGCCTTTTTCTGCCTTGAGTACTGGATCGAAAGGCTCGTGCAGTTCTTCAAGCGGCTGATCAAGTATCGAGGCACGTCCGGTTCTGAGCGCATCTTTGTCAACGACCTCCTGTTGCGGCGAGCGTGTGACCGCTTGGTCCAGGAACTTGGCCCCAAGGCTCTGCCCCGTCTGACTGAAGCTGTTGCTGCCGCCCGGGAGAAGCAGCGGAAGCGCATCCGCAAGCCCGCTGTACAACAGCAGCCCAACGCGGCGCCGCCGCCGCCTCCGCGCCTGCCTGATGGCGGCCGCGGGCCCAGTCCCCCACCCGTGATGCTGGGTGCTGGCACTGACCTCACAGGTGCGGAGCGGCTGGAGGTGTTGCCTGCGCCCACCAGCGAACGGGCGTGCCTGAAAGGGCTGCTCTACCTAATTTGTGCCGAGCACGCTGACTTTGCCAAGCGTGGCTGGCCGAGTCACACGACCCTGGGGGACCGTGCCCGGCGCCGGGCCGTGTGTGCTTCACTGGGGGTTGCGGTGGACGGTGAGCCTGTTGATATAGTGAAGCTCTACATGCGGAAGCATGTGCGAGCGGCACTGCCCATCGGCGAAAATGTCAGCTCCCAACAATGCACGACTCAGCGGGTCAAGGACAATACTTGGTTCTTAATAGAGTACGTCTTCCCAGACCACGCGAAACTGTATGTAGGCCAGTTTAAGTACTTTGTTGAGGTGAGATATCAGAAGTTTACCGAATTGGGTGATCAGGATGATGATGCAACGTACGCTGCAGGCGCAGTTGACACTGCGGTGTGCAACCTGTTCAATGCTGTAGTGGTAGACAGTCCAGGTGCCCTGCCGCCCGATCCGGAATTGGGTCGTCCGCCTGAGTTGTACATGGTTAGGTCTTTGTTGCCCGAGTCCGGGAACAGGTGGTTCGCAGGTTGCTGGGTGGTGGACCTTCGGTCTGTGACACTGAATCTATTGCCTACGCCGGCAGTCCAGAATGGGCGGATGTTCTCGACGGTGTCAAAAGCGTCTGGACGAGTGGGGAGCGTATCGGACAAATGATCACAGTACAACTTGTAAGTGACGCCTCCTCAGTACCAGTGTTCTGAACGGCGACTAGTGAAATTGCGACGGCCTTGTGTGTACCAGCCAGCCCTCCGAAGGCTGCGGGGAACTGGCATATAGCAGCGCTCTCCTGTACTCAACGCAAGCTACTGCCGGGCCTGCATTTGTAGTACAATAGTACCAAAATACCCCCACACTTCTTGCAAACACAAAAATGTACCTGACCTGGCAGTCCCTCACGCACCAGCAACCTTTGTGGACCTCGTCTGATTAATGGTCTGGATATTCATTCCATGTGCATGTAATACCTCCCGGAGACCACAGTCAAGACAGCTGAACACATGCAAGAGTTGGCAGTTACAGGTATGCTTTCTGCCGGCCGGCAGTAGCACCAATCTGTCATGCACAAGACGCTAGTGTAGGCCACGATCCAATTCGCGCGGGAAAGCTGCCTCAGTAAACCTTTTGGATAACTCTAGATCCCTGTAGGGATTGATGGACCTGTTGCGCATAGGGCGCTCCATTGGCTGGCAGCAAGGTTGCCGGATACGTAGGATGGCATCAAGCGCTATGCGGCTTGGTGCGGTGCTATTCGACACGGTAGGTATCTGCTACGAGATGAGTCGACGCTCAGCATTGCGGCGCGTGTATCTGCACCGCCTCAGAGCGACGGTAGTCCGTGCATGAGGTACCTTGCACTGGTGGGCACCGGTGTGCAACTCGCGTGAGCGGGTACTATTGCGGGAAAGTATAGGAGGCCCACTAAGAAGGCTATAAACTTCTGCTTACAGTGCTTTTCACTGCAACCGGATAGTTTATTTTGCCCGCCGGCCATACTCCACCATGACAGCGCCAGAATACGTGTCGTTGGAGACGTACCGACGTGAATTGAGTAATGCGATCCAGGACCCGTATGGCAGTGGTCATTACAGACTCTTCTTGCGAAACCGGGTTAGTAGCCTAGCCGATAGCGGCGTGGGACCTAGTGGGGTAGGCAGCGTGTCGTCGGACGACCTGCTGCACTTGATCCATCCTCGTGATCGTGCAGCGGCTGCATCTTGCCCTGAGCAGTACAATGCTCATAGGAATCAACTCCAGGCTGCGGCTGATCGGCAGCCCTCAGCTAACCACGCAGCACGTGCTTATTGGGACTTCAGGCTGAGAAGCCTAGCAGCGGCTCGCCTGAGTGCCACGGAGAACCCGCGTCGTCGAGAAGGGAGTCGATACTCCCTCCAAGCGCTACAAGCCGGCCTGGAGTGGAGCGGCGTACTGAAGCCGCATACCTCGGACAACAGGCGTGAGTCAGACGCGCTTGCGAGTGATGCTGGCCCAGTGGCCAGTATGGCTGTGGCAGCGACGTCTGCAGCAGGCCTGGCAACCTCGGACATGCAGGCCTCAGGCCTGCAGCCCGGTCTATGCCTCCCTCCTGCAGAGCTGCAGGAGGACACGAGGCATTCCCCGCGGGCACTGGGGCCGGCCACAAGCATTCCAGGTCTCCCATCGGCCATGGCTATGTCTATGGCAGATAGCCCACCCCCGATCCCCCTAGAGAGGCCCGATGTTGAGTCCGGCGGTATGCCGGCTCAGTCAGAGGCCCCTCCCCCCCCCATGAATTACCTACAGAAGCTTGCCATAGCAATGGGCGGTACGGTACACCAAGTGCCCAAGTCTCGGGTGGGGGTGTCCAAGCCAGTGCCTGTACGCCACCGTCGCCCCTACACTGGGCGAGGGCAAGTGGTTGCCGCGCGGGCTGACCTCAAACAGCCCCTACGGCCAGATGTTCCCCAAAGCAAGCCCGACACAGGGCCGGCCCCCCTTCCTCCCACCGCGAACCTTCGGGCCAAGAGGACCCTTAAGTTGATGGAGCCGCAAGAAGAGGCTGCCAGCGTCGAACATCCCCCCCCTGCCGATGGGCGATCCCCGATCGTCAGTGCACCACCCCAACGAGGTGCAACCCAAGCGGCTAAGAAACAGAAGCCGTTTCATGCGCCGCAGAAGCGCCCAGCGGCAGGGTCGACGCGCGCTGCCGATGCCATCGACCTGGTCGACGTGGATGATGAGGAGCCCACACAGCCATACACGGTATGTTCTGTTTGACTGCCACCTTCACCCCCCCCACCCCCCTTCCCCCCCCCCCCCCCCCCCCCCCGCCCATTCACACGCCCACGTATTGAGTTACAGTTTGCGTCGCGGGTGCAGAAAAATGTCAAGATCCGACTGAGCAGGGGAGTCACGGAGGATTTGCACTGGGAGTGCGGTCACTCAGATGTTTGCTCGCTCTTGCCACGAGGACAGGTGACCGCCAGGGCGCTGGACTTCATGTCCTCCCAGACTCTCGCGCGAGACTGGAGTGACAAGGACTACATACTAACCGATACGGTCTCGATGGGGCACATCCTCCAGAAAGTGACCGTCGACAAGAACCCGCGGCCCATTCGGAAGTGGGCCACCGCCAATGATGTCTTCCGCCAAGGCGACGGTGAGAGATTCGCCATAATCCACCACGAGCATGACAACGCTCATTGGAGCTTGGTGGCAATCTTCCATCCCGGTGCGGCCTCCCTGCAACCCCATGAAACAACCTACACGCTGATGTAGTAACCTGATGTACACCGGCATTTCAGAGTACTGACGCACATATTGCGTCTTTGCAGGCCGCCTGTATCGGTGGACAGAATCCAGCCAGAGTCAGCGCAAGGACCTCGCCCTGGCTGGCGAGGTCACCGTGATAGTACATGTGGACAGCCTGGGCGACGCGGGACACAATACGAAGCTGGTGTCGGACAAGTGGGTGGCCGCAATGACCACCATTCTCGGCGCACCGGCAGCCGTTGTTAGAGCAGGAGTGAAGACCTGGCGGGTGTGGCTCTACCAACCTGACAGCAGAGCGTGTATGCCACGGCGCACATGCACTGGACAATAACATGTACCCAACATAACTGACACTGGGGCCACGGTCTGGCGCTGTGTGCATGCATGTGGATATCACCTTGTCACATGCATGGTCGTCTATACCAAACTAATCCCAGCGCAGGGGATTCTGCATGCATGCAGCCGCAGGGCAACTTGCCATGTCAACAGCCAACATGCTGGCATGCAGATTCCCACCGGCTTAAGCCCCAAGCAGCCGGATGTGTTCTCATGCGGTGTGTACACCATAATGAATCTGACGCACCTCCTGGATAGATGCCGGCCAGGTGTGACCTGGAATCAGGAGCATCAGCGACCAGAGGTCATAGCGAAGAAGAAATGACAAGGGAAGCGCGATTTGCGCTCCGTGTAAACGGGCCGCCTCGTCATGACGCCCTGTGGCACATACCGTGGCCCGGGACGAGACTACAATGGTACAAGCAGGGCGACGTGCAAGCCTGTAAGGCACTGTACCGGGTGCACCTGGCCTTGGTCATGCACGAGAATAGCACCGCAGAGTCGGAGTCCGGCTTGAAGGCAGAAGTTGATGCCGCCATACGACACATCCCTGACGCAGTGGCGCGTAGCCCGCAGGCCGCACGGTGCGATCACGCCAATGCCTGATATAGGAACTGAACACCGAGATGCGTGCAACCTGACCTGCCGTGCCTTTGACCCATACATGAGCAGGATGGATTCCCATGCGCCCACACTGCCGTGTACTGTACAGCGATATGATCCAAGGATTCAGCTGGATGGCCCTGAGACATGACAGAGCGGAATGTCAAGCCTGGGCTGAAGGGGCGGCGAATCAGAGGACCTCGGATCGTGTACGGCGAGGGACTGCAGCTCCGTCAACCCCAAGCGGTGGCTGGAAAGCAGGCCCCAGCCCCAGCCGCACCCGACCAACTAGGGCTACGGCGAAGGGGAGTCGAGGTAAACCCAGTCCGGCAGCGAAGCCCGCGCAGGCCAAAGGGAGAGCAGCCGATACCACGAAGCGGGGCGGTACCAGGGGCAAGCGCCGCACTGCGGGAGGGGTGCAGCGCAGCCCGGGCTGCGAGCCTGCGGAGGAGGCCGCGCAGCAGGGCAGTCAGGGGGGCAAGCCCTGCGCAGCAGCGGCTGTGCAGGGCAGCACTGGTAGCAGCGGCGACAAGGGCACGTAGTGTCCTGAATGGGTTTCATTCGTAGTACGGCTGACTAGACAGCCTGACCTGACATAGGCTGTAATAGCAAGCGTGCCGGGACTCAGACCAGGTGGTGTAGCGTAACCTGTGCACACATATTGCGCTCCGGTGGATTGAACATGTTGCACGCACCACCTGCAGTTGGTCACTGTATTGGGTTTGTACTGCTTGCTGCACAGTAAGTCTCCGATAATTATTCTAGCAAGAGCAGCAGCGGGGGTTTCACTCGCTTACATGCTCACCTGCCTGGCGCTCTGTTCCCGGTCCATTTGCGGGTGCAATCCAATGCAGAAAAGCTGTGGCAGCAGGGGTGGCGTTCGCACCCACAGCATCCACTGTACCCATACCCCTCCAGTACATGCGCTGTGCATCCGAGAGCTTGCACTTGCAGACACCCAAGGGCATTCATGCCGAACGGGATCCAAATGGTGAAGCGAGACCATCACACAAACACCTGTGCGTATGGTGAACGTCCAGAATTCCTTCCACGTGCACAGAGTCGATTCGGAACCGCACCCATCGCCGTGTACACAAGTGATAGTATGGACCGTCTTCCCGAGCATGCAGAACAGGCTGCACCTGCCGCAGTTGAAAATATATCCGTAGCAGATGCAGTAGCAGCTGGGACGGGCAAGTTCACCGCCGATACTATCGCGCGGATGAACCATGAAGGCACATTTCGCGCCATGGTGGAGGAGTGCACGGGCCAGATCATCTGCCAGGGCAGGGTCCTCGGAGGCGCTGTCAAGATCAACACGTACTGGGCATTGATCCTGTTCTATGCGTGGATGCAGCACTTCGAGGCCCTGACCCCAGCATGGCGTTCTGGCACCGGCGCAGACGGCCCTGATGATGGCCAGCGGATCATGGATGCCGGGCTACAGAAGACGTCCTCATTCGCAGCCAATAAAACTATCCAGGTATGTTCCCATTAATATCTTGCATGACTGTGGCAGTTGTGGCTGTCGAGGAGGGCATCGGCAGAGCAGCAAGTGATTGACACGGCAAGATCCGTACGAAGAACGGCGTTGCTACGCAGGTGACAATACACGGACGCGCACAGCCGCCGCTCACGACTGTACACGACGTTCAGTCTCCTAAGAGTGGCAGCGGTGCACCGACATTTGCCACTCAGAGCCAGACGGCCGATGTGGGTTTCGATGGCCAGCTTGTTGCTGGCCAGAGAACAGTCAGAGAGTGCCGCGAAGTACTGAATGCGCGTCAAACTTTCACGAAAGGTACGTTACAGGTCTACCAACATTTATGCCGCTAGGAACCGCAGAGGTCCTACTGTGTACACGTGATGCGAATTGGATGTCTCACCTGGCAAGCACATGGTGTCCTTGACTGCAGAGTACGAGGCAAAGAATCACGTGGAACTCCTCCGCCTGGTGGTGCATGCGATGTGCAATGAGCACCCCCGGGAGATACCTTCGGATCGACCGGGTGCCCCGGGCAGATGGGAGTATGCCAACTCCCCTGCCAAGGGCACAGATACCGCATCGTGGGCGCCCGGTGGATCCACGCTGCACCACTACCTCCTCATGCCGGGAACTACCAACCCCGAGGACGCACCAAGCTCGCAGATGGGGGAGTTGATGAGGCACATGCTCGCAGGAACTGATGGCAGTTCGAAGGGGCTGCAGCTAATCAGGAAGGCCATCAAGCTGCCCAACAGCAAGAACGACGCCGTGCAGCTATATCCATCATCCCGGTTCCTGCAGATGATGGCTTGTGCTCCCACGTTACGGCTAATGCTGAACACGGCGACACATGTATGTCAGGTGACGGTGCGATCCCTACGCGAACACCCTGCCATTTTTGTGGGGGTTACAGCCTGAGGGGTAAACACCGCAGGCATGATGTAGATGATAAGCGCAAATGACGGCTGTGCATACAGGAGGTGAACGTCATGGGGCAGTTCTGTGCGGCAACCCAGCAGATCGGTGGCGTCGCCTGCGCGTATGCGGCCCAGCTTGGGACCCAGGCAACTCAGGTAAAACCCCGACCGCTGTACACAGTCATGCACACTAGGGTACAATACTGGGTGCTGCTCCTGCATGGAACTGTACCGCGGAGCACCGAATATGGCACCAGGGGGGTCCCTCAGCCATACAGGGGCGGCATGCATGCAGGTTCCGCGGATCTTAGAGACGTACGAAGGACTAGTCCAGACTCTCGGGTCGCAGTGGGACGTTTTCGACACGACTGAATCGGCGGTGGAGGCCGACATCCGCGGCTTTGCAAAGCTCCACCGCCTATTCAGATGCATCTGCGGGAATGCCACGAGCGGTGAACTGGCGATTGCTCAGGGGACACCCGAGTGGGACTGCGTCTGGGACTGTTGGGGCGCTGCCACCGTGGCAGCACTCATTGCCGTTCAAGGTGTGCAATTTGCAGCATTGGCATCTTCCATTGCGCTCAATGTAAACCTGCATTGTACTCTCAGGCTGCCGTGCAGCATATAAACCCACACGACATGCACCGCTGTGTGCAGCAAACCTGCTATTCCCAAGTCCGGCTATGCCATCGCCCAGGACAAAGGCCATCCGGGTTGCAAGTAAGCATATGCCACAGCCCTGGTGGCAGTGGGGCTTCGCAGCCCTGGAGTGGTTCATGACCAACAAGGGCCCGGATGGAGGTGAGGCCGCGCTGTGGTTCACAACACAGCTCAAGACGGTCTCGCTGGCGTCAGCGGGCGAGGTGCGCGCTCTGACAAGGGCGTGCATTCAGCGGCTCCTGGACGACAGGGACCCGGACATGAAGATGATGCTAGAAGGGGTGGATCTACGCAGTGCTGGCCTGCATGAACCGCCTCCGGCTCCACCTCCGGCGGACCCAGCGAGCGATGGGCACAATGATGACGGTGATGAGGGTCAGCAGGGTGCTGCGGGGAGCAAAGGCGCAAAGCCAGGGGCAAAGAAAGGGTCTGGGAGGGGAAAGAAGAACAAGAACAAAGGCGGGAACAGAAAGAAAACAAGTGACGGGCCAAGGAAGATGGATGCCAAATCGCCTGGCATTGCAAAAGGTGTGCACTGTCATGGCAATATGCCCACTGTATACCAGGAAGTGTTTTGATCCAGTAGGTGCTAATGCATGGCCTTTCCTTGAGTTTACATGCATGCACACTGCATGTGTTTGATGTAATGTCACCCGCTCCAACCAGGGGTTCATGCCCATGTAGGCCGTACTGAGATCGGGGGTGCCTGGGTGGACCTCACGCCGGACAACAGGGTCGTCGTCTCAATGGAGCTGCAAGAACCGGTACCGCCCGACACCCAGTTGACTTCAGATGAAGAGAGCGCCCGGGTCAAAGGCTGTCTGGACACCATGGTGGCGTTATTCACTGCCGCGAGGAAGTACAAGCCAGACCGCGATGACAAGTGGCTGGAGTTGTTGTACAAGGCCATGGAAGTGGCTGAGGGAGAGGGTGTCTCCCGCGATGACATCCGGGCAGCTTGGGAGCAACACGGCCCGCAGCCAACACAGCCTTCCGACTCGGGGCCACTGGCAGACAATGATGAGGATTGCCTAGCCGGAGGGGACATGGGCAACCCAAGCGCAGCCGATGAGGACAGCGTCACTGCCAGCAGTTCAGACAAGGGAACCAGTGGGGACGAGGACACCTTCAATCCTGGCCCAGCGGCGAGAAGGCGGCTGAAGGAGCAGCCCAGTCCCATCCGTACGAGCCGACGGGGTGCTGCGGTGCAGGGTGCTCAGGCAGAGGGAGAGGCTGCAGGTGGCGAGGGCAAGGTAGGGGCCGACGACGTGGCCGCGGGGGAGGCAGGTGGAGTACATGCCGCAGCAGGCGAGGGGGGAGCACGCCAGGCGGAAGGCCGGGCTGCTGCGGTGCAGGGTGCTCAGGGAAATGGGGCGGGCGGATCTGGCAAAGGCAGGGCAGGCGCAGGCAATGCGGGCAAGCGCAAAGGCGCTGGGCAGGGTGCTGAAGAGGCAGAGGGGGCTGATAGGAGTGTGAGTGACAGAAGCGCATGCAAGGCACAGCGCACTGACTGATAGTTATGAGAACAGCACGTCACACTGCTGGTTTGTGTTTGGTCATCTATAGGTGCCACGCGGGACATGTAAAGTCCCGCCTCGTTTTGTTTGCATGCTCGTGATCGGACAAGGAAACCATGATGGATTGCTTTCACGACGTGGTGACACGCCGTTGCACGCTCTGTTCTGCGAAAGTTCACTGCACTGCGGAAGGTGGCATTGGACAGGCACAGGTGACATGCGACCGACATCCATGCATGTGTTCTGTGGTGACAGGGGATAAGCGGCATGGCGCGGCTGCTGAGGCACGCGGGCCGACTGTTCGAAATATCACGCGACCCCAGACGAATATTCAGCCTTAAGTCAACCAGAATGAAACAGTATGTCGATCATGGTTGGCCTCTCGCTGATCTACGTTCGTGCAGCGAGCGATGTTTCACACTCCGGCAACAACGTCGACAGTCCATCACAGGTCGATATTGACCTCGTCGCACGCTCTATCTCATCTCTATAATGTCCTTGCGCCTGTGTTTAAGAGTTTTATCAGGTTCTAGGGCGATAATACGAGTTCTGAGTGCCTGCCCGGATATGGCGGGATGCTTGACGCCGGTGAGCCGTTGACGGAGCATAAGATCATCGCACCTTTATATTTAGATACTCTTATACATAGGTCTGCTTTGCTGGACTGAGAAGCGTGGCGCACTCGTCGGATGCAGCGGTTGTTGCTTCGCCGCGGGTGCTCTACACAGCACGCCAGCCTCCGGAAACAGGACAGGTGACATTCCCACCTGTACACGTTTCATGAACATCATCTAGCCGTTGTGCGATGTGGGATCCTTCCGCCGTGCGCCGGGGACTGCCGTGCTGCGTTGTGGACGCGGCCACAGTCCATCGCTCGGCTTGTCTGCCCCACACTGTCTCGGCGACCAGATCGAGCCGTGAATTAACGTAGTCACGCGTGTATGCACTGTCCTGTCTGATTCGACTTGCTCGACAGTCTGACAGTCTGAGCTGCATAGGTGGATGGTCGATTGTGCCCAATCGACTGCAGTGCCCCGGACGCCACTATGGTCGATTGTGCCCAATCGACCAGTCATGGACCACAGGCCACTATGCGCACTTGAGCACAGTGAAGTCCATGTGAACGCTCGTGACCTCAACTCGTATATACGCGTGCCACTGATGTCCAAGTCACCTGTCCTGTCTGATTCCAGTTTCTCGACAGTTGAACCGTCTGCACAGGTGGATGGTCGATTGTGCCCAATCGACTGCAGTGCCCCGGACGCCACTATGGTCGATTGTGACCCAATCGACTGCAGTACCCCGGGCGCCACTATGGTCGATTGTGCCCAATCGACCAGTCATGGACCACAGGCCACTATGCGCACTTGAGCACAGTGAAGTCCATGTGAACGCTCGTGACCTCAACTCGTATATACGCGTGCCACTGATGTCCAAGTCACCTGTCCTGTCTGATTCCAGTTTCTCGACAGTCGAACCGTCTGCACAGGTGGATGGTCGATTGGGCCCAATCGACTGCAGTACCCCGGGCGCCACGATGGTCGATTGTAACCCAATCGACTGCAGTACCCCGGGCGCCACTATGGTCGATTGTAACCCAATCGACTGCAGTACCCCGGGCGCCACTATGGTCGATTGTAACCCAATCGACTGCAGTACCCCGGGCGCCACTATGGTCGATTGTACCCAATCGACTACAGCACCCGGGACGCCACGATGGTCGATTGGGCCCAATCGACCAGCCATGGGCCACAACCCTCGTGCCTCACAGTGGACGATACTGTGTCAATGTCGTAGGCAAGATCTTCCGCATATGTGCATATTACTATCCCATCGTGTACGTGTCCCACACAACTCCATCCTGGACGCCCTCAGCAGTCCTCCCACTCCTGGACCTCTCATGCGGGTGCTGGAGAGGACATCTCCCTTGGCGCGCATGGGAGGTCCGCAGGACGTCCTGCAAGGTGAACGACTTAGATTACGTCATTTCGGCTTGAACCGCCGCCGACGTGACGTCACTCGACGCGGCTTATGCGCGTCACCTGCCCACTACTCAGGTCATCCCAGTGACGACCTCTATGAGTCATCGAACTCGTGGGAACGGCATGAGGGCGTCCCGCTGTGCCAGGGCGGCTTCAGGCCGCCCTCCTGGTGACACCAATTGGTCGTCGTGCTATCCTCCAGGCGTCCTTCTGGAAATCTGGGCAAAGGACGTCCCGAAAGTGCTGGCAGCATTCTCATGGTGAGCAGGCGGAGCTGTGGCACAGACGCTACAGCCATGTGGGCATGCAGAATCTGCGACGCGCCGAGAAGGTGGTGACCGGCATGGGCGAGGTGAAGTGGCCAGCCGATGATGCTAAGGCATGTGAGATTTGTCCTCTGGCGAAGCAGCCGCGGGCACACTACCCCCGCTCAGACTCAGAGGCAGAGGCGCCGCTACAGCTTGTGCACACGGATATGATGGAGATCCGGGTGCCGGGGCTGAAAGGAGAGAAATATGCGGTGACGCTGCTGGACGACTACAGCCGCTATGCTGAAGTCATCTGTGTGCGCACAAAGGATCAGGTCGCAGAAGCATCGGTGACGCGCCTGAAAGAGTGGGAGAGGCAGCTGCAGACACCGCAGAAGCCTGTAATGTGGGTGAAAATTATTCGCTCGGACAATGGCACTGAGTTCAAGGGCGAGCTGAAGTGGTGGTGCAGCAAGCGGGGGCATCATCATGCAGCACAGTGTGGCAAGAAGACCGCAGCAGAACGGCAGAGCAGAGCGGATCAACCGAACGCTGTCTGAGAGGACGCGTGCGATGCTGAAGGATGCGGGTCTGCCGAAGCGGCTTTGGCCACAAGCAATGGACACGGCAGCATATACTCGCAACCTGGTGCCGACAGAAGGCCAGAACAAGACTCCGCATGAGCTGTTCTGGGAGAAGGTGCCAGATGTGTCACACCTGAGGGTGTTCGGGAGCAAGGCGACGGAGCACATTCCATCAGAGCTGCGCAGCAAGCTGGACGATGTCAGCAGAGACGTGATCTTCGTCGGCTACCCCAGACACATGAAGGCCTGGACAGTAATGCACAAAGCGAAGGGTGTGTGGAAGCTGTCGGACAGTGCGGATGTCTCGTTCCGTGAGGACGAGAAGCTGCAGCAGCCCAGAGAGCCAGAAGAGGCGCTGCCGGAGACAGAGTACGATGAACTCATCCTGTTTGATGACGAAGCAGGTGATGAGGACGCAGACCACGTGACTCTGGAGGACAGTGATGAGTGGTCACTGAGTGACGATGATTCAGATGCAGCATGGGACGGCCAGGGTGAGGACCCGGGGGCCGGTGCTGATGCTGAGGGGAACCCTGATGATGGTTCCGGTGACGATGGGCAGGATGAGCCCATGCATGATGATGGAGGCGGAGGGGCCGCTGGGGCAGGTAGCCAGAGGCGCTACCCGGCGCGTGCCAGAAATCCGCCGAATCTGCCGTACCAGGCTCAGCTGTTTGTGGCTGAGGGGGTGCAGACTGCAAGTGATGAAGACCTGCTGGTCGCACCAAAGTCGTATCAGGAGGCGATGAAGCGACCAGACAGGGAGGTCTGGGTGAGTGCCAAAGATGAAGAGTATGGCTCACTCAGGGGCAAGGGCGTGATCGAGGAATGTGATCTGCCGCCCGGTCAGAAGGCGCTCCCGTCGAAGGGGGTGTGCGATCTGAAGTTTGATGAGAAAGGCAACCTTGTGAGGCACAAGTACCGGCTCGTCGCAATGGGCAACCTTCAGCAGGAGGGGGAGTACGGCGATCTGTTCGCGCCGACGGCCCAGAGCGCAACCTTCAGGCTGATGCTGGCTCTGAAAGCGGTAGATCCCAAGCTGAAGCTGCGGCAGGTGGACGTGAAGACAGCGTTTCTGCATGCGGACCTGAAGGAGGTGGTGTATGTGCGCCCGCCGCCCGAGCTGCAGCAAGGCAACAAGGTGTGGAGGCTGCGGAAAGCTCTGTATGGGCTGAAGCAGGCGCCGAGAGCCTGGAATGAAGAGCTGACAAAGGCGATGATCAGCGACAAGTACACGGAGTCAGAGCATGATCCGTGCTTGTTCATACGAGGGACTGGACGCGACAGGGTGTATTTCCTGATCCATGTCGACGATGCTGCCATCCTGGCAGCTGAGGGGGAAGATGACAAGGCAGTTGCGGACCTCAGCAAGCACTTTGAAGTGAAAGACCTGGGCGAGCTGAGCTACTTTCTGGGGCAGGAGGTGGCAGAAGTGAAGGGCCAGGGGGTGATGCTGAGTCAGGGGCAGTACGCCAAGCGCATGCTGGAGAAGGCAGGCATGTGGGACTGCAAGCCCAAGGCGACGCCGATGGAGGAAAGACACAAACTGCAGAAGACGTCTGGCTCGCCACTGACGGATGATGACCAGCGCAAGGCGGGCTACTCAGAATCGGTGGGTGCACTGCTGTACCTCTCCACTCACACACGGCCAGATCTCGCATATCCTGTGGGGGTGCTGAGTCGATTCATGTCGAGCCCCACAGATGTGCATTTCGCGGCAATGAAACGTGTGCTTAGATACGTGCGAGGGACCTGGGACTGGGGGCTGATGTACCAGTACAGTCCTCCACGTGGAGAGCAGGGGGTGCGGGCATACACTGAGGCGGACTTCAAGGAGCTGGGCATGCCACGAGAGGCGGTGATGCGGCTCTACTCAGATGCAGACCTGGCAGGAGAGCTTGATGGTCGGAAGAGCACTTCAGGGATGCTGATGACGATGAACGGAGGGCCGATTCTGTGGGCATCCAAGCTGCAGACGGTGGTGGCGACGTCTACGAGTGAAGCGGAGTACATCTCAGCAGCAATGGCTGTGAAGGAAGCTGCTGAGTGATCTCTACGGTAAGGTTCAGTGCATGCCATTGTACTGTGACAACCAGAGTGCGCTTCAGCTGATGAAGCAGAGGACTGCTGGAGTAGCTGGCAGGTCCAAGCACATTGATGTGCAGTACCATTTCATTAGGAACAGGTACTTGCGTGGTGAGGTGTCGGTGGAATTTGTGTCTACTGAGGAGCAGAAGGCTGACATGCTGACAAAGGCATTGTCCGGGCCTATGCTGACCAATGCAATTGCTGGATATTTGAAGCCACCACCAAGCGACAGTGCTTGAGGGGGTGTGTGGTAGATCTAGGCTTTAGGCAACTGAGTGCAAGCTAGTCGTTGGTGTGGCCGCAGGTGCAGTGCAGCAATGCATGCATGAGACTGCGGGAGTAGGACGTTGATGCATAGATTTGCATGGTGATCAGCAAGTTCGCTGTCACATATAGGACTGACTGCCAGTTCACCAGTCGTTGTGTTTGACTGGCTGAATGGCAGGTACGTGTCTCTTGGACTTTGTTTGCATACTGCTGTGAGTTGGCACTGATACCTAGGACATTGATTGTGCTGTGTGCGAAGTGCAGGCTGTGACGTTGCATGTTGCTGCGGGCGAACATCGTAGACTCACAGTGCACATTCTGCCACAGGTGAGATCCATACAGCTTAAGTAGAGTACAATATGTGAAGCTGTAACAGTTGTGTTTGACTGGCTGAATGGCAGGCTGTGACGTTGCATGTTGCTGCGGGCGAACATCGTAGACTCACAGTGCACATTCTGCCACAACCCCCCATCGGATCGGGCCCATCGCCACTCTCCCAGCGGTTCTAGGCATTAGTGAAGCTCCTGAAGGGGTGGAGCCTCTAGGCTCCCCGTGCCTCTGGGCACCGGTGTTTACTCATGAGTCGCAACACCGCCGTCGTATGACCATAACATTGCATTATCCGTCTCTGCAGCTGCCGCTGGCAGGCGTTTGGCCGCCCAACCGCTGGCAGGAATTGTTGCCACTGCCGCCAAGGCTTTGGATGCTGCAGCCATCGGTACCTCAACTCTATGCATGGTGGACATGTGTTACACTGGGAACTTACAGGGCCCCAAAGCGCCAACGGAGGGGGCATGCACTCAATAAATCAAACACAAGCATCACGGCCGCAGTACACGTTGGCATAAAATTCACTCACTGAAACAATCCACAAGGAACACGCCCAATATCGCAATCACACAGCAACCTGCAGCTGACCCAGCTGCAGTGTACCAGCACGCCGAAGATCTACGCACCATCAGTGCTGGATGGACAATCTCCCTTGCGTGGGGGCAGCGACAAGCACAATCTAAATTACAGACAAGCGTGACAACTGACACATACACACACTAAGTGACGTAATGGAGTAGTCTACGGCCAGCTTCACAATAGCCATGCACTTGGCGCAACTACCGCAGCCGTAGGCACAAACCATGGCCCACACACACCACACTTGACACTTGACTGAGAATATTATAGTCAATGGCCTGGCACGGTGCACTCTTCAATGCAGCCGTCCGAGAATGACGGAATGTGACTGTTGCGGCGGCGGCAGACGAACATATCATCCCGGACAAAGCAACGAGATTCTGATTCGCAGCACGGACGAATGCGGTCATCGCCAAGGCATGAGCTGCCACACAAGCCGTTGTTGCGCACACACTCACGGGACGATGGTCCACACGCACGGCCTACAGTCCAGGCCCTCCACCTCCGCAGATGTCTACCAGCCGTGCAATTACTTGTGTCGTTGCTTCCAACATGCGTGGCTCAATCGCATCGAAGACATCTCCCGGAAGAAGATCCCCATTTCCAGCCGCTGCACAGAATCAGCTGTGATGGCTTCTGCCAGTGCGGGTCGGGGTGCCAGTGCGGTTCGGGGTGCATGCACACACGCACACACACGCACCGCACACGCACACACACCACGCAGGAACCGACGGGAGTGGTGGTGTGCGCTGCAGCCGGCTGGTGTGTGGTCATTGCGGTGCATCATGCCCAGGAATCCTTGCATGCTGCTGGTTGCTGGCAGGTACTTGCTGGGGACCAGGTTTTTGTTTTGATGCTGGTGCCCTAGCTACTGGGTTGATCTGCGTGTAACATCCAAGTTGACATGCATCCTATGTATAGCACGAGTCTGCCACAGCAACACGTCCAGCATGCCTCCAGGATGTATCAATACCACTGCGATATGACAAGGGGTAATGTGCGCTCAGCTTTGGTTTCATAAATCAAACCAAAGGCTTTGGTTTCATAAATGACAGTGGTTGAGCTCAGTCACTGTGGACGCACGTGTGTTACACTGACATAGCTTCAGGGCTCAGCAGAGCCGAGGCAACAGAGCAGGCAACAGGCAAGGGACAAACCATGGCCATCACACGCCCTAGGGAGTGGCAGTTGTGCGAGAGCATGTGCTGTGCATGCTGACACGTGCCGATGGCTTTGTCGGGGACCCCAAGTGCACGGCAGTCTAACCATATTCCCCCTGTGGGCAAAGTATCGCGCCACCACAGGTGCAAGCGATGCGGTCACCCTAAGTGGCCTCAGCACTCATACATACACAGGACACAGGTTTGCGCACCTATGCATGTCTCCGCATAGGCATTCTTTGCTGCAGACACCCATTCGGCAGCAATGGCCTCATACAACCCCTCTTCAAAGTCTTCAGCAATCCCGCAGCCACAGGTGTCTAGTTCTGCAGCACCGAAGAAAAAGGCATCCGTCTACATACACGCGTCGCGTGAATCAATTCGCACCGCTTGCGTAGTGCGAATTTTGCTTTGTGGTGAACTGGCTGAAACCATAAATTCACTCGCATCTACATGCTGCACTCTCCGTGGCTGCATATTCATTGGAGCCGTGCTTGATCCTATCCTGCCATTTTCCGCTACAACACGGGCTACAACAGAAAACTCCAGCGAAGTCAAACTCGAGCCGTTACTACATAGAAAGGAAATCAGTTCGGCGCCTGTTGTAGCCATTGAATCGATTGACACGTCTTGATTGGAGACGTCACATCTATTCAGGAACCCTTCAATCTGTAAAGCGACAAACGTTTCAGTGAGCTGAGTAATCCTGAAGCTGATCACCAGCACTTCATCTACCAAGCTTTGGACAAACTTACTTCCGAAGAAGCCCGCAGCTCAGCCTGTGGCAGGTTCATACAGGTATGCGCATGACAGCATCATCAGCAGCAGTGTGTTGAGGTGCACGAGAAGCAATGGCTCAACTCCACAATCCCTGACCAAGCTGAGGCCGCCTACTGCACAGTTCGGTCTACGCAGGGATCATGAAAACGTGTAGGCACGAGCTCGTGGATGCTCGAGCATGCAGGTAGTTGACTCGTGGCAGCCATATTATATATGGAATTAAAATTTCAGACTCTTACCGAGAGAGTGGGATCCACTCCTGTGCATGACAGATTTCTTACGACAGCCGCAATCTGAGGAAGAGCGCCAGAGATTGTGTCCACAACTCCAATCACTAGCAGCACCGAGTAAACCTTGCCTAGGCCTTACCCAGGCTTTATCTGGCCCTGCTATATTGAGTAAGGCATGTGTAAGGCCCACCTGAGGCCCGTGTAAGGCATGCCATGCCTTAGCGGGACCTGATCCAATGCTCAGGCTAGGCATGGGTAAGGTAAAACTCGAATGAGCCTTATGCTACTAGGCTTGAGTCAGGTTTACATGATAAGGTTGTGCTAAGGCTGTAGTGATGGCACCGGCACTGGTAATGGTTGGATAAGGACCGAGCAAGGCTTGGTTGGTGTGACAGCAGCCTGGCCATTCAGCATAGCCGTGTTTTGTTTCTTGCCCGCTGCTGTGGCATGGCTTTGCAACAGACCATCCGTGCTTCATGATCATGTGTCGTGAAGACCTTGAAACACGGATGGGCTGCCACAAAGACACAGATCCCACAGCAGCACCTAGGCTTGGCTGGCCCAGAGCCAAGCCCAGCTGCCATAGCTAGACTGAATGTCATGAATGCTTTGAATGTGCTAGCTGTGTATTCCACAGACGGCGGTTGACTCCTGTGGAGAAGTGCTGTGGTCTGCTGATCAGAGTGTCTAGTATGGTGCCTTCATACTGCCAACTGGGTATTGCGGTGGTACTTACTAAATGCCACACGACTACTGCGATTAGTTATAACTGGAGCCTGTTGGCCAGAACCTGTGTGGTTGTCAAGCATGCAGTGACATTTGTGGAGCGCTGCGACTGTCACCTGCACAGCAACGCGATCAGCAACGTCCTGAAGCATAAATGTATATGCACTACAGCAGTCTATCTGAAGCCTGTGATGCGTGTCAGAGCTGCAACGTCGTCAATGCGCCTGTCACGTTGCAAGTTGCGACTGCGAGTCGGCTTGATCAAGCCAGCAAGAACGCAGGCATAGTACATCAGTCCTGGTCAAAACGAATGCTTGATGTACAATTATCGGCAATTGGCTGCTTGATTGGTGGCAGAGTTCGTACCGGCCGCGCGAAGACATGCACAGTTGCACGCAGTTTCAGCGTCCTCGCTTCTCCGACTGAATGCGATCCAAGGACTCACGAACGAACAGTCTGGCTCTAAGACATGCTAGCAAGTAGCTTTATCGAATACAGACAGGCTTTCGCGTTCAGTGGACGTAGGCTGGCAGCGCGCAACCAGAGCTGTGCAATACGTGTAACGATCGATGTCTATGAAGCAGACCTGTACGACAAAACGTTTCACTGCAAAAGAGAAGTCTGTGTACACAGGAGATACAAAAAGTCCCGCCAGTCAGTACAAATATATAGCTGCCTGTTGGTGAGCCCGTGCGCAGCTGCTTTCAAATGAGATCTCAGTTGCAGCCGTGGCTATGGCCATGCATTATGGACATGTGTCTACATGTGTCCACATGTCCCTTGGCCTACAGCACTGCGCACTTTGGCCGATGTTTTGTAGGAGCAAACCCTTGCATTATGAACTAGTTGCAGTCCTGAAGTATTGAAGATTACATGGCACCTTTCTCGCCCTGGGTAAAGACTGCGCTTCCACTGGCTCCAGGATCGTACACATGCATGTCCAGGATGTACATATGCATTGTATACATGTGTTACACGGAGATGAACGCAATAGCCCGGCAGCGAGGGCAACAGAAGGAAAGTAGACGGCCAAAACCCCCCGAAAGCAGACACCATCGTATACATGTGTAGGAGGCCTTACAGCTGCAGCATAGGCACCTTATGTTTGAAATTATGGCCGCAGTGGCGTGTCGGCGTGTCCTTACGTCGGACTAACTCCAGTATACTTCTTGCAGCCTTACGTTGACCTTACTTGGCAGCAGCCACGTCCTGCTCTTGTCCTTACCCAATCAGTATGGCCCACTCCATAAGGCACAGACTAGGTGTCCTTATGTGACCCTCGATTGATTCAGTCTACTTCAGTAAGGTTTGAGCTCAGGCCCTAGGCATACATAAGGCATACATGAGGAAACCTTACAGCAAGGCGTGCCTGAGGCTGCAGTAAGGTTCACTCGGTGCTGCTAGTGAATGCTGGTTAGGTCCGACAGGTCATCAGTATTAACACCATTGTCACTGAACACATAAATCTGCAAATATATGACTGTGTTACAGAGAGATCATCGCAGAGCCTGCACGAGCTTCGCAGCGGGGGCCCACAACAAGAAACACGCACGGATTCACTGATGATGTCAGCTGCAAAGCACTGCTATGACCGCACACTAGCCCGCACCACCTCATTTGATTATTTACAGTATAGCACAGAGGATTATTTACAGTATAGCACAGAGCTGCTCAGTGTGCATGCTACATCGGTCACCATACGGCTGTTTGAAAAAACTACTAGCAGCGCTGTTGGCATGCAGAGGTAATGTGGGCCAGCTGCACACAACTTGCTAGATCTATCACGTCTAGTACTGTTTTACACAGTGATAGATCTAGGACCAGCAGCGCCAAGGCAACAGACTAGGACCAGGCAACACGCAAACAGACAGACAGGCCACCGCAAGCACCAAGCGTCTAGTACTTTGTAACACACAACTTGCTGCGCATAGATAGGTCATACTGGAGCCATAAGTGTTGGACTGCATTCATCATTTCAACAAGACATATGCCGATGCGACCAAACCCCTTACGGATGTACATGGTTTCAAGCAAGGCAGATTCTGATACTTTTTTGTTACCCCATTGTTGCTATTCATTGTAGAGCGCGCACCTCAGTCCAGGAACCAGTCACCGCTTCCACAAGTAGCTCCCTGTACAATTGGGTGATATTGTTGCTGTCTTGACAACCTTGACACTCTACAGTGCTCAGAACAGAAGCCGTTACATTTGCCAGCTCTGCTACACGACGTACAGCAAGTATTTGAGCTTCTGAGCGGCCCTCAGCCCTGCCGAATGCACGACAGGTGGATACGACTGCTGCAGTGTGGTTAGCAACTATCCTGGCAATGCTCTGGACCTGTGACTCCAAGTTGTTGGCATCAAGAGGGCCTATGGGTGCGCCACATGAAAACTCTCCGACGCCGCGCCCTGCAGCGACACTAGGTTGTTGTGAGGAGCACAAAGAGATACACAGACTGTGTGTAGAAGCCTTTCACCTCGGAGTGAGGCGGGACACACATGCGTCCTCGTACGAGAAGGGAAACAGCGGCGAATCCAGTGGCGGCAGCGCGATTATGAATGGGTAGCGCACGCTTCGGAGGGCTGTGCTGATATCCTGCAGGAACGCACACTTCCTCAGGCAAGCTTGCTGGTCATTGTCATACAAGTGATCGCCCGCTGTGTACATACGCCAAAATTTCGAGCGAGGCAGCACGTGCACGGCCTGGCAGTCAGTGACGGGCAACATGTTGCCGCATGCACGCGGGAATGCCAGCGCAGACCTGCCATGACATCAGATCTAAGTCGACCACAAGCAAGGAGCGACGAGCCAGTAATGGGAAAAATCAAACTATACATTTTTTCAGTTGTTGTAGAAAACCTGGTTTCACGTCAAGACCCAGACGGGCAGGTGTGCACACGTGTGCACGTCCTGCCTCCAGCATCCGGCACTTGTTTACCACAAGGACAGTGAGGCAGCAAGTGCAGGTGCTGGGTCTAGGGCATGTAGCTCACCTGTCAACGAACTCCAGCAAGGCCATAGATACATAGTGACAGCAGGAGCGAGATAGCAGGTTTCATTTCGCTGTGCTCGGATTACCTGCGATGCGGTCGGTGTGAAAACAACAGGGGATTGATCTTCTACACTATGGTTCCGTGGATACTAGACAGTTAGCGGGTGCAGTACATATATGGCAGCTCAAAATCTTATCAGCACTACGTATACATCATTCCCATTTGTACTTCACACATCCAACTACGAGCGTTGACCAATGGCGGATATGGGGACCACATGCAGCCATCCTGTTTGTTGTGTTTTCTTAGAGGCTGTGATGTGAACTTGAAGCCACACAGGTGTGCACTCGATCACACAACGTGCTGTGGGGCGCGACTGGCATGCATGCAGGTGGTATTGATAAGCGCAGGAGGGGAATAAAACCAGTTGGGCATCACGCCAAACCCAAATGGGCATTGGCCATTAATGAGAATCATTGGTGTCAAGATTGGAACAATCATCCATCGGTGTGTGCACTCAGGACTTCGAAGAATTCTCCGAGGCCTGCCATGCAGTCAAAGGCTTTGCTTGCGGTCCGTGTGGATGCAACATGTTGCAACGACCTCTGAGCCCACGGCATGCATGCAGAGTCCTCAGTGCACCTGTAGCTAAGTAGCAGGTGTGGCATCGGTGTGTGTTCTAA
The DNA here is from genome assembly GCA_900538255.1 of Ulva mutabilis. NCBI lineage: Eukaryota > Viridiplantae > Chlorophyta > Ulvophyceae > Ulvales > Ulvaceae > Ulva > Ulva mutabilis. Next base: position 44,636 of record UNSF01000068.1, read on the forward strand.
ACAAATCAAATACAGGTGGTAATACGGTGAGGGCGGGCAGAATGCTTCAAACCAAGAGTCTAGTGCAGCGTTACGTACCTAAAGTGATGATGATTCGTGTAACCTGCAAAGCTTTGAAATGGCCGTTTTGATCATCGTCATCAGACACTGCAGCGTCCCCGGCAGAGCCAGCAGCGCCGATGACATGCACGTTCGAGCCGGCGGCAGTGGCGACGCGGCCGTAGCGGCGGCACATCTTCTGCAGAGGCAGCCACGATGATTCATGTGCACAGGACTGGGCCGGGAGCTGTCCGGGGGGGGGGGGTTGCACGGAGTGCTTGTGGGAGCTGGTTTGCGCCTGGGTACCGTGGCACGCAACGTTTTGAACGAAACGACCAAAGCGGCGGATGGAGGGCATTCGCGCGGGTGTGGTTGCCATGGTGGTGGGCCGGAGTGCTTTTGGTGTGTTATACTGTGACAGAACAAGGCCCCAGCAGCGTCCAACACAGCAGAGCAGGGAGCAAAAGAAACCAAAACGACCATCACAAGTAGCACGGTCACCCTCCGTACCAGCAAGATCCACAATCACCCGGGACTGAAACAGCAGCGCACACACAAGCAGTGGATGAACTTTCGAATTTCGCATTCAATACGAGTTCTTACAATACGCGTATTGAATACGATAAATTTTGGAGTGTAATGCTCGAGGAAACGGGGGAAGGGAGGGTGGAGTGCTGGGTGCGAGGTGTCCTGGGTGCGAGGTGTGCTGGGTGCGCGGTGTGCTGGGTGCGAGGTACAGAGTCCGGGGTGCAGAGTCCGGGGTGCACAGTCAGCACTGCAGACTGCACGAACCGCGGACTACACAAACCACTACAATAAGTTTCGGCTGCACTCGTCGCTGCTGCCATCTCAGCCGTTGTTGCCTCATCCGAGGTCAAGCCTGCCGCGGCTGACACGGCAGACGCCATGGACTTCGACGTCCCCGGCGAGGCGGCCATCGGCTGCAGTGGCGCGCGGGAGCTCACTGCGGCAGCTGCCGCCGCCGCCACCGTGGCCGTGAAGGCGGCCGCCCCGACCGGCCAGTGCACGGTGCGGTGTGAGCACCTGCCGCAAGTGGGCCTGGTGGCCACTGGTCCGCCGCAGCGCCTGCCTGAGGGGCGCGGGGGCCGCGCGGCCGCGGCTTGCGTCCGGCGGCTACCCCCCGCTCGCAGCGCGACCCGGAACGGGGTGATCTGCTTGTGATGTTGTCCTGCGATACCATTGTGGCCGATGTGTGCGTGACCTGTCCGGTGGCCCCCTCCCGGGTCGTCGCCGCGGCAAACACGCCAGGCGCTGCCGCCCAGCTGATGGACGACCGGAAGCGAGACAAGTACGGCCGCTCTGGCACTGGCGCGTGTCGCTTTGTGTCCCTGTCGCATGAGACGTGTGGGCACGGGTGCGTTCGCCTTCCTAAATATGATCGCTGACTTCGCTGCAGCTTCGGGGGCCGTGTCCAGGCGAGTGTTCGTGCAGAATGCCATGTGCGAACTCTCCACCACTCTGTGCCGTGCTGTGACGCGCCAGGTCCGCGCTGCGGCTCCGCTGCGCATGCGGCTGGCGGGCCGGGCGGTGGTGCCTGGCCACGCTGTCCGTCGGACGTGCTATAGGCGGCCGCTCGCCGCCTTGATGGACCGGGTGCCGCGGTTGCAGCGGCGCAGGCCGGCCCCGCGTCTGGTCGTGCTGACCCGCCCTGCCTTCCCGAGAGCCGCCGCGGGGGGACGATGCTGCGCCGCCAGTGCCTTTTGCGCCTGCCCTCAGGCCCCTGCCGGGCGGCCGGAGGGGAGGGCTGGTACACCTTGCACTGTGGGGGGCGTGAGCCCAGGGCTCTCGTGTGCGGGAAGCCCGTGATGGGATGCTCGAGTGGGGCGGATGGAGTGGGGGTGCTGATGATGGGGGTCGGTGGTTGCTGTGTGCGGCTGTGGCGTCGGTGCTGCGGTGGTGCGGTGCAGGAGTGCGCGTGTGTGTGTGGATGCGTGGGTGTGGTTGTTTTGGTTGTGTTACACGGAGATGAACTCAATAGCCCGGCAGCGAGGACAACAGCAGGAAAATAGCCGGCCAAAACCCCCGAAAGCAGACAACAGCAACAAGCAACAACTGTCTCAGCTGAAAAGCGACAACCACACCTACGCACCTACACGCATGCGCACTCCGCACCCCACCACCACGGCACCCGCGCCACAACCGCACACAGCAGCCACCTGCAAAATTGCGAAGCTCCACCCACCCAGCAAAACCGGCCACCACCGACCCCCCAACAGCAGCACCCCCACTCCATTCATTAGCACTCCATCACGGGCCCCCGCACATGAGAGCCAGGGGGCCCACGCCCCCCACAGTGCACGGCGTACCAGC